>JAHWLE010000677.1:0-18875 GCA_024679135.1 Phytophthora foliorum | reverse complement strand
GTTCGAGCGCAAACACTATTTCTACTGCGACCTACCGCTGGGCTACCAGTTGACGCAGCAGCGGGCGCCCGTGGCGTCGGGCGGCGCGCTGCACTTTGAACTGCCGGCGTCGGCGGTTGTGAGTGAACACGGAGGAGCGGGGAGGGAAGAGCAGGAGGCGGCGTTCGACGCGTCCAAGTACAAGTCCAGGAAGGAGAAGAACGAGGCGCTGCGCAAGCGCAAAGCGAAACAGGCCACGACGCAGCAGGAGGATGTGATTCCGAGGAGTGTGCGAATCACTCGAATCCAGATTGAGCAGGATTCAGGTTTGTGTGCAGTGTGTGGCGTGGTGAGGATCTACGGACTGATCTTTTGTTGCTGTTTTTTGCTGTTGTGGAAATTGTAGGCAAGAGCAATCACGACTTGGAGGAGCACAACACTGTGGTGGACCTGAACCGTGCCGGCACGGCGCTGTTGGAGATTGTGATGGAGCCGGATCTCCGAAGTCCGCTGGAGGCTGGGCAGGTCATGCGTCAGCTGCAGCACTTGCTGCGTCATTTGAATGTGTGTGACGGAAACATGGAGGAAGGATCGATGCGCTGCGACTTGAATGTGAGCGTGCGACCCACGAACCTCGGAGAGGACGCCGATGTGGAGACGCTCCACCATGCACTTACTTCCAGCGCTGCCGCACCTTTTGGCGAAAGAGTAGAGGTGAAAAACATGAACAGTATTCGCAATATGATGCGAGCTGCAGAGTACGAGGCCAGGAGACAAATTGCCCTGATTGAGGAAGAAGGTGGAGAAGTGCATCGTGAGACGCGTTCGTTTGATGCTGCCACGGGAGAAACCGTAAGTCTGAGTGCTTCCGACGCCTGTTCTCTCGCGGTACCAATTAACGAGATGTGTGCTGTTGTTACGATTTCATTTGTAGAAACGTATGCGCTCAAAAGAGGGAGCAAAGGATTATCGTTTCTTCCCGGAGCCAGACCTGCCTCCTCTTGTTGTACCCGAGACTCTTATCCAGGAGATAGGCGAAAGCCTGCCTGAGCTTCCAGATGCATTGAAGAATCGACTTTGTGTTCAGTATGACCTCACGCGTTACGAAAGCTCTGTGCTTGTGAGCGAGCCTGGTGCTGCGCTTTACTTCGAGACGATAGCTGCGTTGGACTCTCGGCCATCAAAGATAGTTGTGAACTGGGTTCTGAACGACCTGTTTGGACACTTGAAGGCAACCAACGGCGATATTGTCAGTAGCCCTGTGCAGGCCAAGGAGCTTGGTGCACTGATTGATGTCATTCAGGACGGTACCATCTCAGGCAAAATTGCGAAGGATGTGCTAGAGCTCATGTTCTACGAAAATGAGGCTAAGAAGTCGCCGCTGCAAATTGTGGAGGAGAAGGGCTGGAAGCAGATTCAGGACCCCGAAGAGATTCGTGCCCTTTGCCGAGCTGCTCTTGATGACCCGGTTCGTAGTGTTATTGGTTTATATTGCTCGGCTTGCTATTTTGCTCTAACATTTCTGTGTAACGTGGTGAACCATAGAAAGCGAAGAAGAACCTTGAGGCGTACTGGAAGGGCAAGACACAGCTCTTCGGCTTCTTTATCGGTCAGGTGATGAAGCGCTGCGGCGGTCGTGTTCATCCGGAGCTTGCGAACAGCATTATGCAGGAGATCCTGGACGAACACAAACAATAGATGGAGCGTTGACGGAAATCCGTAGGAATAGATAGCATTTCATGAACAAGCTATATCATGGAAATACTACTTGCGCACAATCACTTTTCTCTAACCCAAACTGTAACGTTTGCTGTCGAGCTAATTATTAACCGCTATGGGAGAACTATATATTGAAAGTGAGCACAGATCACCGCAGCTTATTGCAATACGCCATGCATCTGCAGCAGCTTTTTGTAGACCAACGCAAACAGTGCAACGACGATGGCAATAGTCAGGTAGTGCAGGAAAGTGTCTACGCTATCCGACTCGCGCACTTGAGGAATGTTACGAGCAGCAATTGGCGTGTCCACGTTCTGGTGAGATTCGGCATCTGCTGCTGCTGCTGCTGGCTCGGCAGTCGGTGCTGATTGCGGGGCTGCGGTAGCAACACTAGCTGCCGATTCAGTAGAACTAGAAGCTTCCGTCTCCTCTGCCGAGTCGGACTTGCTATCAACTGATGCCTTTTCTTGACTTGTCGCACTAGACTTTTGCTCGACGCCGCCTGCTGCAGCTTCGTTCTCTTGCTTGCTCGCATCGGAAGCGGGGGTTGTTTCCTCCTTTGTGTCCTTCGCCGGTGCGGTTTCCAAGCTGTGCATGTGAAGCTGCGCAATCTGCTCCGCATACTTGGAAGGTTTCTTCTCCGCTTCCCCGTCGTTCTCCGTCTCCACCTCCGGCAGCAAGTCTGCCACTCTCCCACACGTCTCACACTTGTAGTCGACAGACTGTCATATCCACAAATGAGCAATTAAGACGCCAGTAACTACACCAAGATCCCACAAAAGTTCCCGCGTACCAGCTTGGCGAGCCTCTTCCGCTCCTCTGCGGGAAAGTCCAGCGCGCCAATGGCTCCCTCGCCCTTGGTGGGCATGAAGCTGATGAGCGCCTCTAGGATGAGCCGGACGCCCCACGCCGGTTGCCACTCCTCTGGGTGGTAGGCCGAGATACTGAGACAGATTTTCTTCTTCACTTCGAAGCGGCCGTTGGGCGTGAGCAACATGATGTTGGGCGGCTTGAACGGGTAGTCGGACGGCAGGATGATGCGTCCGTGGTAGATGCCGCCCTCGAACTCCGTGTCGCGCGGTCCCCTCAGCGTGAAGTGCCAGTCGAACATGTTGGTCTGTGCACAAATTATATAGTAAATATAGTAACTAATTGTTTGTTATTACTACGGGCGTGTGCAACTCGCACCTCGAGCGGTGCCGCCGCGTACTGATCGCTCGGGTTGGTCATCATCTCGCGCACATCCTACAGCGGAAAGGGGGACAAAATTAGGTGGGGGGTTAAGAGAGATTGTAGCAGGACGGAGGAAGGCAGGACGCACGCCCTGGATGCGCTTGATGGCGGTGTTGCGCACGCTCGCCGCCATGGCTTGGCTCGCTGTCTCTTGAGGTGACGCGTCAGAACGGAATCAGACGAATGTTGCGCGTGGATATTTGAGTTGCGTGACAGACATAGGTGGGGCGTGTGGGGAGCAACTTAATGTGGTATGTTGCACTACGAGGTGATGGTCATACATAGGTCGCGTATTCGTTCAAGAATGGCCTCTACGCGCGGGTATCGGTGGTATAATTGGTATCGCATTGGCCTTTGCTGCGGCGCCTTGGCGTACTACATATCTGGCGGTTTGGTGTTTTACACTCTAGTTTTGCGCCTCACCCTTCCCGAATCGCCGCGATGGTGTCGGTCGTGCTTCTGTGGTGGTGGAAAAGATCGAGCTCACGCAGCTATTGGCAATGAAATGATCGCGTTCACTCCTGTCCCCGATTCAGCGTCTTCATGTCGTAGCTCCAGCGAATGGCTCCTACACTTCCTTTGGACTTCGTGGAGTTGGGATCTACTCATTGCCACCAATGCTGCAGACTGCACAGACCAGCAGTTTCGATCGTGCAGACCATTTGATCCCAACGCTTTTCCATGTAAAGTGTCCAGCACAGAACGCTCGTGTACGCCGGTAACTAACTGGCACGCGTTCCCGTTGACGAAGACAAGCAGTTTCCAGCGCCATCCACGCCAAAAGATCCGCAGCAGCGGAAACCACCTCGGCGTCGCACTTCAACGAGAGGCGATCTTGGCCATACAAAGCGCAAGACGCTCGCACGCCCTTTGGCGCCTTCCGCTCGGCTTCGGCGGTAACGGCCGCTAAAGATAGGATCGCGTCCCTTGCCGCGCAATTGAATGCACTGGGTTTCGCAACGGCCTGCACACCAACACTATCAACGCCCGCCCGGTCTCTTCTTTCCACCGATTGCAACGGCAGTCCCCTCGCAGCGCGGAAAAACGGATAAAAATAACCCCTACTGCGGCAGCCGCAGAGCCCCTGCGCAGCCCCCACTATAAAAATAGCCCGCCGCGCGCCAGGTGCTCGTCCACAGTCACTGGTATTTTTACGGCACTCCCGCATTTGCCCCGGATATAAATATCGGCTGTCTATTTCCAAAGGTGCGCGTCAACCGTGTGATGATGCTCGAAAATCCGCTCGAGACTAACCATTGTGCGCACAACAGACTGAAAAATGGGCCGCAAGAAGATCCAGATCAAGCGCATCGAGGACGACCGCAACCGGCAGGTGACGTTCGCCAAGCGCAAGAACGGCATCTTCAAGAAGGCCATGGAGCTGTCCAAGCTCTGCGACTGCGAGATCGCGCTCATCGTGTTCGACTCGAACAACAAGCTCTACCAGTACTCGAGCACGAGCGTGGACCAGATCCTGCTCAAGTACACCGAGTACGGGGAGCCCTACGAGACCAAGGACAACAATGACGTGAGTCGCCCTCCTTTCGGATCTTGCACCACGAGGCACTAACATGACAATCTGTGACAGTACGAGATCATGTTTGGCGAGAAGAAGAAGCAGTTGCAGCAGGCAGCGAAAGAGGCCGCAGCTGCAGCCGCCGCGGGCGCCAATGCTGAAGCCAACTTCAACATGGGCTCGACCCCCAACGGCTCGGCGGTGCAGTCGTTCCAGAGCATGCACGGAGGCATGAACGGCGCCTCGCTCGGACTCACCAACGACCCGGACCAGTACATGCTCAACTCACGCAGCCGACCGCCGACCCAGAAGAAGCGGGTGCACCGAGGTTTCCAGCAGCTTCTCAAGAAGGAGCACGTTGGTTACACCCCACCGTCGCTTCCACTGTACCAGCACGGGGTACGTTGTTCGTGGTCGGATTGATGGTGCTTGGGAGCAGTGCAGTAACGGTTGTGTGTTTCTTGTAGATGGGAATGCTTGGAGGACTATCGAGCCACCACATGCTCGCCGCACTTCCCAGCCCGCCCAACCTCTCGGGCATTCTACCGTCGCCAACAAGTACGTTGTTGGACCGGGCATGTGTTGGTTCATTATGAACGCCGTACTGACGTAATCACTTGAACACTTCCACAGCCGGCATGCTCCTTCACGATTTCAGCCCACAGAACGCAGGCCTGTTTGGACACCACCCCATGCTCGCTGGAGGGATCCCAGCAGACTTCCATGACAGCAAGAACAGCGTCCTCGGTCTCAACCTAGTACCGTCGGACTTCAGTCACGGCTCTGGCAGCGTGCACCCGCAGCAACTCCAGCAACCAAAGGATTCGTACTATGTGTCAAACAAGCAGAATGACTCGCCAACCAAATCTTCGGGTAATCGACCAACTTCTCCTGTTGGTGGCGGCGAACCGTCTGGAGATAACGGTGCTCCTCAGTCCGACGAAACAGTGTGCAAGGTTGAAAAGCCGTCCGTTAATCCTCAAGAGCAGTCGCATCAAGACGACGGTGTACCAGACAACGGTGACGACGTTCAATCGACAAAAGAGAACGAGACGGTGACAGACAAGTCTACTGCTGATTCATCACCGATGTCACCGAAACGTGAGCCGAAACAAAGTAGCCAGGAGGACCCGGTAGTAACTTCAAACGGGTCCAAGTGTAGCGACATTCAAGACGCCTCCCCCACAAAGCCAGCTTCCGAATCACGAGCTCCAAGCACCACATCTGAGTCACAAGCTTCGAGCAGCGAAACAGAGAAGCGCCCACACTCGGAGGTGTTGGGGGCAGCGTCCACTAGTCCCCACAAGCGTCAGCGTGTGGTCGTTTGAAATATTTTAGTGGTGACGCAGCCTTAGCTACGTATGCTCTGATCTTCTTCATGTCGTTTTCTAGAGCCAAATAGACGGCTATCCCCATGCTTCATCTGCAAATGTTGAATTGATATGCGCCCTGAGGTGCAAGCAGTCCTTCAAACACAATTTACCACGGTCAGTGCCGTTATATTGGACGAACAATAAGAAAGCAACGGCACGACACGGGCACATACACGAACCCAAACGGCAAACACTGAACGAGGCCAGTTAACCGGCGTTTATAGACAACCAGCAGCTTCCGTTATATCCTCTGCAGCCGCTTGCAACGAAATCCACTGATCTGTCGACAGCGAGATGCCCTTTTTGCCGGGCTTGGAGACGCCGTCCTGTTCGTAGAACTCGCGAAGGTCGATCAAGACCCCGTTGCGAAAGTAGCGGACGGTGACACGACGTTTGCTCGACAACTGCAGTTCAAAAGCACACCATCCATCCCATTAGCTATCTTCTTCGCAGTTCCAACAGAACTGTGCACTCACCGGCAACGCGATGGCTCGCACGTCTCCATCCGGTCTCAGAATGCAGCCCGGGACGCCAGCCAGCGACTCCATGTCCACACGGTCCTCCTCCACCAGCTGGATTGCCTCTGCAATGGCATCCGAGAAGCTGCAGAGTTTTTCCCACTGCTCCGGCGTCAGCGAGATGCCTACGCACCACACACTGCTCAGCTCTTGCAACCCAATTGGCACACACATCGACCATCATTCCCTCACCTTTCTTGCCCGGTTTGGCCTCCCCGTTGTCGTCGTAGAACTCGCGAATGTCCACAAACTTCATGGCCTTCCACTTGCGGACAGTCACGCGGCGCTTGGGCGACAGCTCGAAGACGGCGTCGCCCTGCTGCGTTGCCTTCGCCTGTTGCATTTGCAGCAGAGTGTTGGTCTTCACGGCTGCCGCCAAGCGCTTGGCCTTCTGCTGCGCCGAGAGTCTCGCCAGTGGCGCATCCGAGTCCTCCGAGGTCTGCGAGAGCGGCAGTTGCGGCTCCCCCGCCGTCTTTCTGGACAGCAGCTGCGTCAGTGACGGCCGCTCTTGGGTGACGTCGCTCTTGAGCCGCTTCGGGGCCTCAGTGGACGCCTGCGCCATCCACGCGGGCCGCTTGCGCGTCTGCTCTTCCGCTTGCTGCATCGCCGACATATTTGTCACTTCCCTTCAAACAATTGGCGAAAAAAAAATTAATTTCGGGCTTTTTCAACATTTGGGAGTTGGACGGTATGTATTCCCAGTGGTAATTTACCAGTAAGCTTAACGGTTATCTTGTGGGGCGGAGGGGTCCATTGAGGCACGCGCTCGAAGATTAAGCTGAACCGCGAGCTTGCTCAAACGATGGTTTGTTCGGGTAGCGATCTCGTCAGACGATCCTTTTTGAAGGCTTTGCTGTACTCTTGCTAGGACGTAATGCAGTCCCTGTGGGTAACTTCTGCTCACGAAGTTATCTGGTCCTGCATGCGCACACTTGAGTCAACCAGGAATGTTCAGGACCAACAAGCCCATTTAACTCGGAGTTGGCCGTGAAAATCTCAACGTTTCGCACGTTTAATTCACTGCGCGCATGTCTGGCATCAGACAACTCGTATCGTGGAGTGCACTTGCATGTATTTTAATACAATAGTCTAACTACACTATTATCGTTCCACCAGCACCACTCCCATGCAAATTTTGTGTCAGTCCGAGTAATCCCGCGCTCAAGGCTCTGATATGCAGTGATTCCCGCCGTTCAAGTTTCATGTGCGGTACACAGCCTTGCCTCGGCTCTTCCCCACCTTTGGAGGCACGCGCCAAGTGGGCCGCGATTGGCCGAAATGGCGATCCTGGCGCGCCCATTGGCTGGCCGCCGTTTGTCGTGACGCATATCCGCCGCCGTGATGCCACAGTCCGAACCCGCCCACGCCATCAACGTCTTGGTCCGTGCTCGACTGGCGCGGCTTCCGGTGGCCACATCTTTTTCGCTGACAACGCGGTCTCCACTTTGCATTGCCGACGCCGCGAATCAGAGCTCGAGGCGCGCCCAACTCGCCGCATACCAGCCAGGTACTGAATGTTGTTGCACTTTTGCAAAATATTCTTGAAAAAAACGGAGCCCCCGCTAACGTTTTTGCTTTATGAATAGATCCAATAGTATGGACTTCGACGAGGACATGTCAGGGCTGCAGATCGAGGACCTGGGCGAGTATTTCCTGCAGACGGACATCAATGACAATTGGAAGGGATTTTCACTCGGGTACACGGATGAAGAGCAGCAACAGAATTCCAAGCAACCTGCTGCTGCTTCTGGCAGTGGCTCTGTGCAACACTTGACGTCGCCCCCGTTGTCCAGCATCTCCGAGATGCTGAAACACGGCAACGGACTGGGCGTGGGGCTGGGCTTCGGCTCCCCACGAAAGGACTTTGCGACGCTGTTTCAGACGGGCTTGACCCCTAACGTTAAACCTGACGCTGCCATGATGAACCGAGCCACGCGGGATGCCATCGAGCTGGCGAGCTTCAGTCTGGACCAGCACAAGAAACCGGCAGCGTTGGCGATGCCCGGCTCTGCTGCAGTGAAGGCGGCGCCGCCTCAACTTGGCGGCAGTATTAAGCCTGCAGCCCCCAAACTGCCGAGTCCACAGTGCCAGAACATTTTGAGCAGTGACGACGATGACATGAACTCGTTCGGAGGAGGTCCAACGTTTAAGCGGTAGGTGCCGCTCTTTCTCCATGCTTGATATTTTGATGATACCCTGCGTGGATAAGCGGGCGTTTTCTTACTGGCTGCCAGTGAATTTGACTTCATGACCGTGTCATGCGATCCTAGCGGATGTTCTACCATTGGAAGTGGATCTACTGTGAGCGCGCCATCACCGACGCCTGAAGACGATCGAGGGTTCCGAAAGAAGTCGCGTGAGAAGATGCGTCGTCAAGAGGTGAATGTCAAGGTATGTCGAAACGGGGTTCGTTGTTTATTCCACGATTCGTTTAACTTAACGAAAACGTCTTGCTGCATTTCTGACAGTTTGAAGAGCTCGTTGATCTGCTGGGGCTCTCCAACCGCGTTCGGAAGAGTGCTATCTTGCAAGAGGCTGTATCTGCTATTAAGAGCCTGAAGCGGGAGCGCGATGAGCTGCGTCGGGACCGTGATCGCCTGCAGCAAGAAGTAAGCAAGCTAGCTACGTGCCTACAGTACTCACATCTGGGTTCGGTGGCTGCTGCAAATGCTGTCGCCATGACTCAGCAGCCAAACCCGCAACTCTCCCATATGAACCCGTCACCGCAGCACCTTAACCACCACCAGCACGATCGACAAGCACCAGTCTCAAGCGGAATGCAACCAGTACACACGCATCCGCTAAATGTCCCGTGTAACCCGGTATGTGGACAGAGGCTAGCATTATTCTGAACGCACTGATTTTTTGCTGTGCGGGTCTTGATTCTGACTGTTTTCATGTGGCGGTTCATTGTGTGTTACGCAGGGCACAAACTGCTTCCCACTTAGTTCAGCGTTCTCCAATATCTCATCTCAGTTGGGGACACATTCCTCATCGGCTTCGTCAGCAGCCAGTCAAGTTGTCATCGCCCCGAAATCATTAAAGCCGGTACCCTCGACCTCGTCGTTTACCCCTATTGCCCCCGACACCGAGATGAAGTAAGTTAGCAGTCCTCGTGGTTACGCGAATGTGCCTGTGTGTTATTTGGCGTAAGTAAACGCGACGGAATAATAAAGCAACAGTATTGATCAGCAGCTGATATCAAGAAGTTGCAGAGGACGCAGAGATTGACGATGGGGTTGAAGCGACCGGTTTCATGGTGTCCAGCATTTCTTCGTAGGTATTTGACGAGAAAACGCGTCGTGATTTTCTTTCAAGAGAAGTGGACAAAAGGGCGCAATGGCCCATGCGCTCTTCTTGTTTTCCGGTATACTTATCTGACAACTTCCGTGCTGATGTCTGTGCTGTTTGTAGTTGGTAATGCATCTTTGTCCGCTGCAAGTTCTGGTCTCCAGTAGTTTCCGCCTCGGCCTGTCTGGACGGATCAGTGGAGATCAGAGCATTGAAGCTTCCTGATGGAACCGGTTGTCTTCTGACTTCGTCTGCTGCAACACGAAATTCTTCTTGTCGGGATCCCAGTGCATCTTGGCATCGTAATTCATGCTGAGCTGGCGCATATGAGCATCTCGTGTCTGCCGTTCATCATTATGTCTTGCTGACATCGATGCAGATGGACATCTTCGCCGGGCGGTGTGTATTTGTGTCGGTGGCATTGTTTTGGGTCTACAAGTCAAGGAAGGAGGCCCACGGTTCAATAATGGCGAGAGAGGACTGCGAACTGGAAGCTGGAGCGTCAACCGCTGTGCGTAATCGTCTTCAAGTGTGTCCCAGTCGGGAACGATAAAGTTTTTCACGAGGGTTGAGAGCATTTTTGGTGGCACCGCGACTTCACCTAGCGATGTATCAACTTTAATTTCTCGGTTTTGAGAATCGTCCATGGTGGCTATTGGTTTGCTTTCGTCAACGCTGATGAGTAATTTGACCGGATCTAGGTGTGGCAAGAATGGACGCTGAAGACCAAGAGGACCTCGTGAGGTATCATGACTTGAAATTTTGTTGAGGTCTTCCAGTTCCTGCTGCTTTTGCCGTTGGAGCTGCTGCTTGTCTGTGAGCCCAAGTTCAAAGGCTTCGTTCTCCAACTCTAGCTGATGCCTCTTGTTGGTGGCTTCACGGTCACTGAGAGCTCGTCGAGCAACCTCGATTCGTTCTTCACGCTGGGCACGTTCGGAGGCGCATAAGGATCGAACCTGGTGCACAATTTTAATTGAGCTGCTCGCAAGGAAAGCTCGTCCATCAGTACGTTTCAAAGCGTACACTTCGACGTCTGCTGAGCCTCCTACTGCCGTGTAGGAAAGTCGAGCAGTCGAATCTTCGTCTTCAAGCAGAGTTTCCAATGCTACAATCTCACCGACCCGAACAGTGTGCAACTCAATTTTAAACTGAGCTCGACGTCGAGATTTCTTCGTGGCAGCAGCAGTCGAGGTCGCTGAAGACTCGTTTTCAGCGTGTGAATTGATTTCCAACTGAGTGGTGATATTCACCGACCCGCTTAGCACGAAAAAGCAATGTGAGAGAGGTGAGACTCCTTCAGTGAGGAGCACGCTGCCGAAATTGATACGCCGAAGCTCCAGCACCTCAGCGACCTCCACCACGCGAGGTCGAGGCCAGTCCCGGAAGAGAAATACTCGCTGCGTGAAGTTCACCCGCTGGGCCTGAGTGAAAAAATGTTGATGGAACCTTTTCAGCGTGCGTGAATACACTCCTCGCGACAGCTCACCAAGCTCACACACAGATCCCGTATTGGAAGCAGATGAAGCACCGAAAGCAATAGCCGTTGCTGTACGCACAGCGGCGTTCGTGAACAAAGCTGTCTCGCCAAAACTCTCGCCGGATCGGTACGTGAACATGCGCGGACCCATGAGGTTCATGTCGGGTTTCTCTCGGGTGCTGACACTTCCGCGCTTCCTGGTTGCACTATCCCCGCGCATAATGCTCTGCCTACGTTTCTGCTTCTCTGTTTGTTGTTGGGTGCGTTTAGCGCCGTAGATCCCGACGCTGCCATCGAGGACAAGGTAAAATACGTCACCCTTGTCACCTTGGTAGAAAATCGCCTCACCGTCCTGGTACTGATTGAAGCGCAAGTAGCGGAGTGCCTCGCGCAAATTGCTGTCGTCAACCCCTCGGCAAGTTTTGGGCTGCGTATGCCTTGCCCAAGCAAGCAGCAAATCCAATTCGGCGTAGGAAAAGTTGGCTGCCATCCATTTGTCATCATCGCTGTCATGAGGAGCTCGACGTTCGTTCGCCAGCATTCGCCGCTTGGTTTCAGCTGCCAGGAGCAATTGACGAGCTTCTTCGTGAACATCGACTCCAGCGGCTATCAGTGCAGGCAAATCTACCCGATGCAAGGTGCCTTCCTTCCATCGCCGAAATCCTCGTGCTTCATGGCGCTTCAACCATAGTCCTAGAGTTGCTTGGAGGATCAGTGTGTCTTTTTCACGCTGCGGCAGGTGTTCCGGAGAATTGATCGAGTCGGCGACCCCTTTCAGTATATCGTCGAGATGGTCGTCTGCTGCTGCCAGCACATTCCTCGTTGACCTCGTAAAAGCTGTAGCCGATAGACGCCTTGGGCTCACACGGCATTGCAAATTTCGACGACTGCCACCATACTGGGTCGCAGCTTTGGCAATGGACTGCTGATAGAGATACTGCTCCCTGCACTGGCCACGCTGCAGGAGAGATACCCGAGTCGGTTGTAACAATGCAGATGCATTAGTGGCCGATCGAACACTCGCTTTGCGAGCTGGTGCAGGTCCCGCCATGACGTGGTGCTCTGCCTAGCAAAACTAGCTGGTAATTTTAGCCGAGGCTTACTAGACTGGTGCTGGTTTGCTTTGCTGTATTTGAGAAGCTGATAAAATGAAGCGGGCGTGCTGTTACGCGTGCCAGCTAGCCGGCTAACTGCGTGTATAGGTAGATAGTAAGCTCAGCTTATCAAGCAGGATCTCTCCTCCACTGTCAGGCTTAGTTGCGCGTGGCGTCGAAGGTTTCCTTGACCTTGTCCATGAAGTCTTCCGTGTACAGGTAGTGGTCCGGGGTGACGTTGGAGCCGTGGACGCAGATGGCCAGGTCCTTGGTCATGTGGCCAGCCTCCACCGTCTTGATCACGGCGCCCTCGAGGCCCAGAGAGAAGTCAATGAGCTCCTGGTTGCCGTCAAGCTTGCCGCGGTGGGCGAGACCACGGGTCCAGGCGTAGATGGAGGCAATGGGGTTGGTGCTCGTCTTCTTGCCCTGCTGGTACTGGCGCCAGTGGCGGGTGACCGTGCCGTGGGCGGCCTCGGCCTCCACCGTCTTTCCATCGGGCGCGACCAGCACGCTGGTCATCAGGCCGAGCGAGCCGTAGCCCTGCGCGACAATGTCCGACTGCACGTCACCGTCGTAGTTCTTGCACGCCCACACGAAGCCGCCGTCGCTCTTGAGCGCCTGGGCGACCATGTCGTCAATGAGGCGGTGCGTGTACGAGATGCCGGCGGCGTCGTACTTGGCCTTGAACTCGTTCTGGTACACCTCCTCGAAAATGTCCTTGAAGCGGCCGTCGTACTTCTTGAGGATCGTGTTCTTGGTGGACAGGTACAGGTCCTGGTTCTTGCTCAGCGCGAAGGACAGGCACGACTTGGCGAAGCCGTAGATGCTCTCGTCCGTGTTGTACATGGCGAGGCCGACGCCGGGGCCCTTGAAGTCGTACACCTCCAGCGTCGTCTTCTCGCTGCCGTCCGCGGGCGTGTACACCACCTCGAACTTGCCCGGGCCGGGCGCGAGGAAGTCCGTGCTCTTGTACTGGTCGCCGAAGGCGTGGCGGCCCACGACGATGGGCTTCTTCCAGCCGGGCACGAGCCGGGGCACGTTGGAGATCACGATGGGCTCGCGGAAGACCGTGCCGTTGAGGATGTTGCGGATCGTGCCGTTGGGCGAGCGCCACATCTGCTTGAGCTTGAACTCCTCGACGCGCTGCTCGTCGGGCGTGATGGTGGCGCACTTGATGCCCACGTGGTGCTCCTGGATGGCGTGCGCCGCGTCCACCGTCACTTGGTCGTTGGTGGCGTCGCGGTGCGGCAGGCCCAAGTCGAAGTACTCGATGTCCAGGTCCAGGTACGGGTGGATGTACTTGTCCTTGATCTGCGACCAGATGACGCGCGTCATCTCGTCGCCGTCCAGCTCCACGATGGGCTTGTGCACCTTGATCTTCTGGCTCGTGGCGAAGCCGCGGCGCGCGGGCGCGGCCATGGAGCGGACGGTCTTGGCGAACATCTCGAAGGGACAAGAAGGAGACGCTGGGGCTTCTGCTTCGGATTGAGGAATGAGCTCGGGCCGGGAGGGGAGCTTTGGACAGCCGCACGCCGGTGAGCCGATTTCTGTGGTTGCTCAAAGGGGTCAAGTCACTACATAATCTAAACAAGTGAAAATGATGTGCACCCCCTTTTACGAGCAACAGAGTACGTCACACCATCTTACTATTAACCTATATCAGTAGATTAGGGACCTTTTGGCAGTACAGAAGTAGTATCAAAGATGACAGCGTCGTCTGTACTGGTTTCTGAAGCACCAATGTACTTATATTCATTATTTACACTTGATTGGATGTCTCCACGCTACACCTACCCCGTTGAACTTCAATGCGTTAAACTGTCGGACAGAGACGTGCACATTGCGCAGCAGCCTCTCGTTCCCCTCGCGGGTTTTCGCTTTGTCATGCATTTACATCCACACACAGGTCTGTATGTACCTCTCCCTTTCCTACCTTTGAATGCGGCCCCCTAGATGATCTGGGACTGCGGCTCCTCGACTGGCGTAGACGGCGCAGAGCCTTCCACTGAACTACCGGGACTCATGGGCGCAGGAGGCGGACTGCCGGGACTGCCTACGCTCTGTGGACTCCTTGGTGACGCCGACGCAGCCGAGCTCGAAGCCGGAGGAGTGTCTGAGCCGTTGGCCTTGGACGGAGACGCCTTCGAAGACGTCATCGAGTTCTCCTTGGAACCTGGGGACAGCGGCACGCCGTCACCGTCGCCAGACTCTTCCGCGTAGTCCTCCTCCACGAACTCCTCGTCCTCGTGAATGGTGCCCTGCTTGAAATCGCCCGTCTCTTCATCAAACTCCATATCAGCCATCTCCGGTTTCCAGTCGCCAAGTCCCTGATACGAGAAGCGGTCGAAGTGCTTCTGCTCTGACGGGGACGAAGGCAATGACACCGGCGAGTCCGGCATGATCTCCTCGCGCGCCTCGCGCATCTTGGCGATAGCACGAGACAGGTGGCTTTCGTCGGTGACGTCTTCCATGCGATGCGGAGGACGCGGCACTTCCATCTCCATGCGCAGTAGCTTGTCCCAATCGATCTCGGCGAAGAACGGGTGCTGCTTAATTTCCTCGACGCCATCGGGGCCGCAGCCAAGACGGTTTTCGGGGTCTTTTGTCAGCAAGCTCATAATCAGATCCTGAGCTTCCGGGGTGAAGCGATCGCTGAATTCAGGTTCTTCTTTCAAAATCTTGTCAAACAGAATCGTGGGCACGTTGTGACGGAACGGCGAGTCACCCTGAATCATCTCGTACGCCAAGATACCCAGCGCCCACCAGTCCACGGCCTTACCGTAGCCCTCTTTCATAATCAGCTCGGGCGCCAAGTACTCGCATGTGCCAACAAAAGAGCTCGTCCGCTCGTTGTCATCCATCTCCTCCTTTGACAGACCGAAGTCCGTGCAAGCAACATTGCCGTCCGCAGTAATGACGATGTTTTCTAGTTTCAAATCGCGGTACAGAATGTTCGAGGAGTGCAGGTGCGCGATGGCGAGAAGAATCTCGGCCAAGTAGAACCGAGCACGTTTGATGCTGAATCGGCCACGACGCCGCAGCACCTGGCGCAGTGAACCACCGCTGTAGTACTCCATCACCATGTATAGTTTGTCTTGGTTCTGGAATGCATACTTCAGCTGAACGATGTACGGGTGGTTGGCCTCCTGCAAAATGCGGCGCTCTGCCATTGTCTGCGTGACCAGATCCTTGTTCATCACCCATTCCTTCTTCAGCACTTTCATCGCGTACAGGTGACCCGCATCCGCTCCGTCCTTCTTCAGAACGAGAAGCACCTTACCGCACGCACCGCGACCAATGACAGTAACGAGCTCGAAGTCGTTCACTGACATCTTTCCGGGCTTGGCAGATCCGCTAAACACGCTTTCCTTCTCACCCGTGCGAACAGCACGCGGTCTGGACCAGTGGATGAGCGAAGGCAGCGCACGGCACGTCAAACAAAGACGCACCTGGCCCTCGTGGCGTGTGTTCTCTACTGATGAGCACTTCTCACAGCAAGGGTTCTGGCACGTGCGGCAATGCCGGCGCCAACGACGCATGTTGAAAGCACCCTTGCACACGTAGCAAGCCTTCTCCATACCGCTATTTACATTTTTCACGCGGAATCCAGACCATCTTGCCTTGAAGCTGGCGAACACCGAAGGGGCAACAATTTGCAGCAAGTCGACGTCTGACTCACCGCGACCCCCTGACAGGACTACACAGCCCAGCGGAGTTTCTCTCGACTTCATGCGCTTAAGCGCCTGTACACCCTCAGGTGATGACAAGTACGCGATGCACCACTGAGCAATCATTTTCCGCAACGTATAAGAGTCGTCCGACGAGATGTGGTGCGTGGACTGTACGAAAGCCACTCCACTAATGTGGCGCTGCATCTCCATCATATGAGACCGCAGTGCCTCCACCAAAAGACTACCGCCATCCCGATACCCCACAATGAATACGTGCGTCGCGCGAGAAGTCAGGACGTGGTTGCGCCAGCCCGTCATGAACCGCTGGACCGCACTCCGCATCTGCATAACAAAATAAAAATCGGCTTAATCAACATTGCTGTGTCCCATCGATAACCACCTTGATCAACAATACTCACGTCAATTTCCCCAGATCGCATCGAATCCTTGAAGACATCGTCAAACAGTACAATGCCCAGCTTGTCCTCCTTCGCCTTCATAATATACGGCAGCATGGATCCCAAACTGCCCTTGAAGATCCCGCCACCTTCCGAGCCTGACCGCACGCACAGTCGTGCACTCCAAATGCCCGCCGGGGACCCATCGCTGTCCCCAATAAACACCACGAGTCGGTCTGAAAACAGCGCCGTCCTGGACAAGAAGACGCTGCACTGAATCGTTTCGTCGTCCTACAAATCATATCAGACCATCACTGCGTGCACTGTAGCCATCTACGGGTCTCCAAAAGATCGGGTGCTACGTACATGGGACGTCGTGACCTCATGGAACGTCTCCATGAGCGTCTGCATCTTGCCCTGCACGTTCTTAGTGGCCGCTTCCAGCAGTCCACCGGGAGGCGGCAGCGGCGGTTCCGGAGGCTCCACGTACGAGTGGCGGGAGCTCACGGCGGGCGACGGACTGCCGTCCGGGTCGTCCTCCCCGGGCGTCGAGTCCTGTCTGGAGCGGCTGTAGTGGCTGCTCTCCGAGTCGTCGTTGTAGTCGTCGTCGCCCCCGCCGTGCTCCGAGCGGTCGTCCTTGCCCGTGGAGCTGGTGCTGCGGCTGAAGATGCTCAAGTTGGTGGTGAAGCTCAGCCCCACGCTCTTGCGGCGCACCGCCTCGCGGATGTTGCTCATGGCTGCTACGGGCGACTTCTTCATGGTCTGGTACTGCTCTTAGAGGCGACTGTATAGCCAGAGAGCTTCAAAGGCCACGAAAACTTGGATTCTCAGCGGTTCGGCGCGAGCGAGGCGTCGATAAGGAGAAGAGACGCTGCGCGTTCCGGTGCGTGTTCGCGCTGGACGTTGGAGGACTCCCCCGCGGCGCCGGTAAAGTCAACGCTTTCTCGGCGTCCGGAGTGGGTGTGCGGAGCTCTGCAGCTTCGTCTGTGGGGAGAGGCTGCAACGGGGACCCGATTTGACTTGGGTTTTGTATGGAGACACACCAGCTGCAGGGATTAGAAAAATCAGGAGTTAGATAAGACGCACACCATTGGCTCGACATGGACCTGATCACGTTAGGTTAGAAACCCCAAGTGGCTACAGTACGACAGCAGCAAACTGAGCGCCGCGTGCTGGACTGTACAGCAGCTTTGGTGGACTCAAGACTGTCCATGCATATGCAGTACCACTCGTGTCAAATGCTGGAACATTCAGCCCGCATATCGCTCACCAAGACGCAGAAATGCCTGCCAATGAACTTTGTACATTACTTGGAAGCACAGGTACTCTCTCGATTGGTCTGGTCGATACGCTGGTCTGCTTCAACTCTGATGATCACCACAATCAAAACCCAGGCTAACCTCTGACGCAGTTGATGAAGGTCGCAGCCGCCTCAATTGCTCCTACGCCACGTCAGGAGTCGCTCCAAGCCGCTTCAGGTGCTGCTGCTGGAACTTGGCCATCGTGTCCACCCAGCAAGTGAACAGGCCGATTTGCGCAGATGCCAGGCCGAATGCACCGAAAAGTCCGTCGCTAACGCGCAGACCTGAGAAGCCCACCGACGCCACCGGCAGATCCAGCAGCTTCTTGGCCGTCAAGAGCAACGAGCCACGCTGCAGCATGTGATCCAGCGGGAACGCCAGCAAAATACTCATCAGCCAGAAGCCGTTGCAGCTGCGCCTTAATCGCCTCATGAGTGGTTCACGTGGCGACACACCCAGGACGCGCGTGTAGAATACCACGCAGTTCTCAGTGACGTAGAAGAATAAGAAGCACAGGATGCGCAGTCGTCGCAGCACTCGGACCGCTCGCACAGGCTCTCGAACATGGCGATACAAATCCGCCATCTCCAGGAACTGCAGGAAGCGGAAGAACCTTCGGGCGTCGCCGAAAACCATCTCCGCTCGGCCCAGCGACGCGATCGTCCGCTTCTTCCATTCAATTGGTAAGCTGTCCTTATCTTGCTTCTTCAGCTCTGCTGTCACCGCTTCTGGCAATCGTTTTGAGCCATTACTGCAGTGATTTGTGCTTGTGTCGATCTCCCATCGCTGACTCAGAGCCCATTTCGTGAACTTGGAGCCATATTGCAGCAGACGGTAGAGCTTGCTGCGGGTCTCTGCTCGTCGTCATGCACGGAAGCGAGTGAGTATTTCACCACGTATGCATTAGTCACGATGAAGTGCGTCACTGCAGCGTACCCGTCGTGGACAGGAAGAAGACGGCCTTCGCCAGCGCATCGTCCTCGAACTCCATCGTCAAGTTCTCTAATGCCCGACGTCGACCACGCAACGCAAGAAGCAAGATGCAAACCTGATAATCGAGTTTTAGCCAATCGCTCCAACGCAACATATTTTAGCCAATTACGTCTTGTATTGGAGGCCCCTAATAGTGTGTCTGCCACATCGCCTACGCTGGGGGAGGCAAGTGCTTGGAGCTAAAGCGGCGGCGAGGCGACATCATGGCTGCGGACAAGGGGCTGACCAAGAACCAGCGGCGGCGTCTCAAGAAGCGCGCGCAGAAGCAGGCGGTGGCCAATGGCGTCTCGACGGAGCCCAGCAACGGCGCCG
>JAHWLE010000676.1:0-14595 GCA_024679135.1 Phytophthora foliorum | reverse complement strand
CCCCTCCTCACGCCCTGTATGTCCGACAGGTCAAAGGGTTTGAAGTGCAAGGACACGGACATCACGTTTGACTCCCCCAGAAGGCGCTCTACGGACTCAAGCATGCAGGACGCGAGTGGAATCGCAAAATCGACATGTTTTGAGGGACTACGGACTCAAACCCACAACAGGTAATGAATGTCTTTACTACATGCGAGTTGCTTACGAATTGCTGTCAGTATGCTTGTATGTAGACGATATCCTAGTCGTTCATTCAAATGAAGTCCAAGTACTGCGCTTAATGGCAGCACTCAGTTTAAAGTACAAGGTCCCGTGAACGGGTAGTACCGTCATGGCAGAGAGTGTGGCATAGTGCCCCGGGATTTCCGGGTAGTGTACTACCTGATGTCCTCGAAGAGGCTGGTCATCCGGCCCCAGGATTGAAGCCCCGGGGCCCGAACCCACGCGCCTCAAATATCCAGTCGCCTAGCCTGGGAGATGGTACACACGACGTGACGACTCCGGTAGACCAGACCATAGTGAAACCAAGTAGTCGGCAGATCCCAGGATAACTGCGAGCCATAGCTCTCCCCGAGGCCAAAGACCCGGGAGAAGCCTAATTCAGTCTTACTTTCACCCTAAGCGCGCAGAACGCATTTCCGCCAACAACAAGCGAAGGAGAAGGCCGTGACCCCGGGGATCCACGCTCGAAGACTGAACCCCCAAGGTAACTTCATATCACTTTGCCAGGGTTTCCCAGTGATTCCAAGGCACTTCATATTTGTGTCGCCCGGAGCGCGGTCTATCCAGCACGGGTGTGTACATTCCATATTCTTAGGGTCTTCCCCTGGGGTCTCTCCCCGAACAATGGGCCATCGCCCCCTGAGTCTTCCTCCGAAAGAACCAGTGTACATTTTAGTTGCGTGTCTCCCAGGCCCGGGAACTTGGTAGTGTCCCCAGGGCCTTTGTCTGTCTAACTACCCGTACGGGGTCCGCTAGTACCTCAGAATGACAATACTAGCCACCTGTGTACCGAACCTGATCGGGTTTCCCAGGAGCAAACACAAGTTGTTGGCCTTGACCCTGATCAAAACAACCGATTCGAAGGGGGTACACAAGGTGAGGACCGAACCCCGGGACCTTTCTCCTCAATAGAAAGCGTCAGCCCAGGGTTCATGGCCCCGGATAAATCCCTCGTCCGGGCGGGCCGTCTATCCCCTAGTAGATTCTCCTGATCCAATTTGCGTGCGTGCAACCCACCAAGCAGGCGAAAACCCAAAGCGCTACGTCACAGAGCATTTTATGTTGCCGAAATGACAACTAGACAACAGCTTTAGTGTAACGTTTTGACCAGCCATAGCGCCGTTGAGAATGACACCCATCTTTAGCAGTCTCGTCCAAGAAGTCAATCTGTTCGGTGAGCGAAAAAGTGGCAGCAACTTCTCTTGATAGACTTGGATCTCAGCCGGCACCACCTCTCGATTTGAAAACACCTTCCAGTTGAGATTCAAGTCGAAGTTGAGCACACTGCATATTGTTGCTGCCAAAACCGATGTGATTGCTGAATGGTGTTTGGTTACGAATGAGCGTACCTCCTCGATGTGGAATGTTGGATGGGCTTGCACGCAATCATGAACTGCTGATAAGACATCTTAGGGGGGGGGGGGGGGGGGGTTATCCCGCTGGTATTCGTTTACAATAATGTTCGCCAGCAACAGCGCATTCCACTGGCGAATCATTCACTGCTTTGGCTCGAATATCTCTGACTTATGCTCTAGAGATGCATCAGAGTTGCGGCTCTCCACCGAAAGTCGTATATGTAGGTCATAGCGAACAAGAGCGTCCTGTTTTCCAAAATGACTGAAAGCCACAATACCCACTATCTCGGACGCATCCGTTTTGCCAAAATAGATGAAAAGCACAATGTTAAAAGAGACAGAACTGCAATAATACCAGTCAGTTGTGCTACCGCATTTGTAACCATCTTTTGGTTGGTGATTATTCATAGAAGTGCATTGGGATTGGAAAATGTTGTGCTACAACCGCAGATCTGGATGCCCACCGCGCTTGTGGTCAGCACGGAGAGCGTTCAGGGTGCTCGATACAGAGAACTGTCTTCCGTACACTCCGTACACCTTATTCATCGCAGAATCGCTCGTGTAACCGGAACGACCACTACGTCCCAAAATACTTTCCGCCTACAGTATGCAAAATTGTTCGCGCACCGACCGATTGGCGTGAAGTCCTTCGCTAATCTCAATTCACCACATCCAAACTGATACCCCTGCCAAAGCTCGAACAGGTCCTTTGGTCGTATTGAAAGTCGAGCAGCCGAGAGCCGCTGACGAGATCATTGCTGGTTGGTTTTGCATTTGGTCAGTTGTAGCTGGTGGAGCTGCGTGGTGGATGGCAGGCTGCATTGCAGTACGTCTTTGAATTGCCTGAATCTTCTACAGCCCCCGTTGTGTCTCCTGTCGAGACCTCTGCACTTCACGCATCACCTCTGCCATGAATCGGCGGCAAACAGCGATCTGTGGGTGGAGGGACGCAAACTCGCTGCGTGTCCCTCTTCTCTTCTGGTTTTGTGAGCATCATTTTCTACATGTGCGTCTCAGAGACGCTACCGTCTTGCTCCGTGCTCTCGTTGCTGTCGACGACGACTAGATTTAGCTGAGACCCGTAACCATTTACGTAAAATTCCTTGCGTTTAATGCGTGGGCTTCCTCTCCAGCATTTGTGTAATCCTGTAAATACCTTTGATTCAGATGTGCGGGTAGTAGTTCGTAATTGTAGTTGTTCGGAAATCCCAGTGCTGCCCACAGCAGCAGCAAAGCCAACGTTTTCGCTATTGTCTCTCTCATCAGTTCTCGCACAGAGGGGGCGATCTGACCACGAGAAAGTTTGGTGTAACACACGCGCGCCTTCCTTAAGTGTGTACAAATATGGTCTCTTCGGTTCTGCTAGTGATACAGCTGAGTATGCATCAGGGTATGGCCGCGTTTTTCCAATGTAGGCGTCAACTATATATTTGCATGTTCGCCACCGTCCACGCCGGTTTAAAAATCCTTGGAAATGCCGTACCGAGAAGCATACGTCGCTGTACCTTTGCGTAAACCGTGTGCTCCCAGTTTGCCTGCTTTCAGCTCTCTAAACGCTGTGTCTCTTTCAGAATGCGTCGTACAACACGATCACCGTCTTTTGGGTTGCCATAGAGAAACTCCGGTTTCCAAATATTTGGGTGCCTCAATACAGACCGCAAGGTTAAGTAAGGCGATCCTTTGAGGGCCCATGTTACCAAGCACGATCTGCTCTGGTACATATCTTTCTTCAGCTATGCTCTTGGGTCACCCCATCTGATATGGATTTCACCAGGTCACACGCCAACCCTAGGCGGTCACTGATCATTCAGGGTTGATCTTTCAGGAACTGTTTCCAGGACCGCTGTACACCATGAGCGATAAAGGCGTTCACCAGCCTCGTGTCGAAAGATACCGCTCGTGTATGTGTAGCGGGGTCGATGGTATGCGGCGTGTTTCCACACATTCTTGGTCACACGAAACCAGCACATTAGAATATCGAATGAGGGCGATCCGTCACACATGGCTCCTCATCTGCGTTCGTAATGACGTATTGAGGCACAAATAAACTTCACAAATATCCATACAAATTCGTTCAATGTAGCGAATTCACCACCTGATATCTAGCTTGCACTTTTGCGACGTACAGAAGTATGCCAGCGGCAAGAAATAGCAGCTTTGGTCGGAGTATTCATAAGCCAAAACTGAGAAGCCGTGGATAGACATTCTATGTGTACATTGCAGGTGTAGCATTGTTGTGCTGTCACTGCCACTCTGAACAGCAACGTAATCGCGGATTTACCGAATTCATGTTATGCCAACACGGAAAGGATATGCTTCCGAGCCGTCGTCTAAGCGCAAAAAAATGTCGGTGCTACTACGACGTGCAACTGGTTGCGTGTCACACTAAATCGCCGTGTCGAGGTCTGTTAGTGTGGTAATATATTGCTGCTCGTAGAGGTCCACATCGCAAATCTCAATCAACCGCGCCTTAGCGTTATCAGGATTGTTGTACCTCCATTTGTTTTACGAAGTCTACGACTTGCTGGTTTATGGGCAGGAGATCAGCCTCGATTCCTTCTTGTATCGTCCTTCGGGTCGTGTCAGCTCTCCTGCCATACCTGACCAAAAGTCGGTGACCTCACTCATCACTCGTCTATCCTCGCTACCTTGAACTCGAGTCATATTCATTATTCATGGCAATGGTTTGCGCCGTAAATAACAGCATCACTGCTGATGCTCCAACCCCACTCGTCGTAGCTCCAGTATGTTGATGATTGCAGCGAAGTCCGGACCCGCCAATGGCCTGGTCATGATGTCCACATTCCTTCAAAAAAAATTTGAGCTCAATACATACCTTGACACCCGCCGTCACCGCCACATACGCTGAATCCGTTGTCGACAACGTCACGATAGGGTGCTTCTCTGCTCTCCCAGCCACACGACACCTGTTCAACATCGTCACATCCTCCGAGGAAGACTTCCTTCCTGCCTCGCAAGCAAATGCTGCGTCACGGTACACTTCCAACCGAGAGTCGCCGCATCCCCAGCGTTGATACTGCGGGCCAATATCCGCCGTTCGACCAACGGACCCGTCACGTCATTCACCCAATCTCGAATTGTGGCTGTCCGTCTCTAGGTTTCCAGCGCGATGAAACGTACTGATAGCGCTAAACTTGACCTCGTGACAATCGATGAGTGTAGCGATCCTACTACGGTTCGAGACGGCTCGTTGAGATGCTCTGTATCCGGACGGACGCGAGTTTGGAACACTTCCTCTCTGGGTAGCTGGCGTGTGTCTCCAGCAAAGCGCTCCACACACCATGAGCGACTGTACCACCCCTGGTACAACATTAATTATCTGCTCCTCAAACCCATCTGTACTTCATCTGTGTTACTCAAAATCGACATGACACCGGCTTCCGCGCCCGTGCGCGTCGAAAACTCGACCAGATGAAGGAGATAGAGTGGCCGGATGATGGACACATCCTGCCTAAACCGACGGCCGGAGCAACGCAAGCAAAGTTTGTCGTGTTGGCCGAAGGTGATGTGGGGTTGACGGTGCAATTGGAATCTGTGTGGCACCTGGCGGCCAAGCGCAAGACAGGGTAAGGTAACTCTCGTAATGTATCAATATCGTTTCTGCATAATTGACCTGATGTAATTTGTCGTATTGCTTTGCTTTGAAATGTAGCCAAGGCTCCTTCGAACTTGAGCTCTTCATCTACGTACAAAAGGTGGTAGCCAGAAGTACTATTCGCTGCGCAACTGAAGGCCGAATTGCTGCGGCTACCGCGCTTATCGATAACCAATTGCGTTCTCATCCAGGCGTGGAGTCATATTGGGCGGTAACGCATGCGCGGCAACCCGAGAACGCACCCCAAACGCTACCAACTAACCCAACGTTTACACAGCTGCGTAGAATCGACGACTACCAGCGCGAAATTGACGCCGCTGCCCAAGAGCACGAAGTACCGAGATAATTCGTGAGAATTAGGTGCCGGCTTAACGGCGGATTAATCCCGCTCGATCTCAACCTAGCCGACTTGCGAGATGCATTAGGCCTACCATCGTACGATCTACGACTCCCGTACCGGCCACCAGTTGCAAGTAGCGCTCCTGCTGTGAACATGGAGGATGAGGATCACATGCACTCGCCCGATGTAAGCATGGAATAGATTGCTTTACTTTTTACTGGAAAAAAGATTATTTGAGACCGCGTCAAACGAAAAGTTGCTTACGAACTTAAGTACGAATCGCGATTTAAGCACATTATTCGAAAGAGGAGCGTTTCCTCTTTCGGCTCGTACCTTCAGACTATAGAAAAGTGAAATACTCGCGGAGCCTCGGTCCTCTCAAAAAGTTGTCTCCCTGTAGATGCAACTTTTTAGATTTTTTTTTTATGGGCTCCCTTACGTAGGTTTTCCTGCTGAATCGATTGCAACTATTCCCAGGTTCTAATTTGGATTCCTTCTGTTCCAAATCGAGGTTTTTATGAAAACATGAAATTGTGAGGGGTAATTATTTATATTTTTGGATACAAAGGACCCATTTTTGGTCATTTGGGTATTGGACGAAATGATCATTTGGATTAACCGCCCTCACTCAGTTGCACTACTTATCTTACTTGGCACACTTCCGACGTTGTTTTCTTGTCTTCGGTTGAGCTGAGATGCCCCCCGCTACGTTCAAGCTGTCTTCGTTTTCAGTTGCTTGTTCTTCTGCGGGCTCCGTGGGGGTATCTTTGGCTCCAGCATAAGCAGTGGTGCTGTCTTCTTCTGGACACTCGTCTTACGGCGCGCATGCTTGGCTTCGTTCGCAAGTCTCTTTTCTTCATCGGTGGGCGCGTCGTAGATTGGGTCCGAAGCGTCCTTCCGGGGAGCATACTACCGGACATTATTGTGCATCTTGGTGCAGGGGGTTGTAAAGGTTCAAGATGATTCTCCCTTGAGAGGAGGCCACGAAGTTTTGCAGCATCGGTGTGGATATCATCGAGAACACGCCGATGGCAGGGCGCCCAGTAGCTTCCTGTGGCTGGAGACAAGATCGCCTTGTCCGAGAGACGCGCTGTCGTCTGTACCCTCGCTACGGTCTGGAAGCTAGTTGCTGCCGGGGGCTACGCCCGTCGCGCTCGCGTCCGATACACCTGAAAAAAATGGGTACGTGTGGGAAGGGGCTCTTTTTAAGAAATTTCGTTTAAGGTAGCGTGCCAGTTTCGTGCCCCTGAACCAGTTTCGTGCCCATAGTATTTCTGCCAATAATCAAGCAATATATTGTGTTCAATAAAATGATTGGTCAATAAACGCTAAGCAAGATCAATCAGTCAAACCTCCCAGACCGTATTGGAGTGTGGACACCTTTCGCGCCAAATTTGAGATCAGTATCAATTTGACACTACTCCCACCCACCCTTCCACTCCAAGCCACAACCACCTCCACGATGCCGACGTACGCCAACGACGAACTCAGCACGGCTGTAAAGCGCGTTCTTGCTGGCGAGACTCGCCGTGCTGTTAGCAATGACACTCAAATTGCTTACCGCAACCTCAAAAAGTGGGTAGCCAACGCTAAAATCTAAAATCAATAAACTCGCAACGCCTCCGAAGGTGCTGAAGAAGATCAAAACCAGTAGGGAGGCAAACAAAGCCGTACCGGTCGTTCACAAAGGTGCCACAGGACAGGAAAATGCGGGACGAAATTTTTATATTTGTACACGAAACCTATATCAACAAGTATCCTTTAGAATTCATTGAGATAGACGCCGTATCGCATTGAACAGGGTAATTTGCATCGGTCATGCATGCGAATATGAGATTTGCAAAACATACAAATTCCATGTCAAAATAGGGCATGAAACTGGTCCAGGGGTAAAATATGTGGCTTTTTTCAGCTCAATAGAAAAAGACCTTCTAATCCACGCCAGTTGAAGTAAAAAAATCAGTAGCGCATGCAGGTTTTGGGCTTGTGATTACCCTTAAAAAATAGTTACTGCATCAAAAGTTATGTACATATATTGTGATGAGCTATGAAATGGGCACGAAACTGGCACGCTGCCTTAGGTTCGATTTTGGTTGACCGATCTTTAAAGCCGTTTATCTCGAAAACTCCAAATGGTTCGTAAGCACCTTTTCGTTTGACGCGGTCTCATTTATCTAAGTCTCGTAGTCCGTAGCCACAGTGGTGATACAAGTTTCCGCCAACGTTGTCGCTGCTCTTCGTGCACTGAACTAGTGCAACGCTGATAGTCGGAAGAGGGTCTTGTCGGAAAGCCAGTGGCGCGTGTCGTGTGAGCCATCGTTTTAATAGTGAGAAACCCACCTCTATTGGGTTAAGTTGAGGCGAGTATGGAGGCAAAAAGAACAGAATGCTGCCCCGGGAGTGCACCAGTTCTTCCAATTCACGCATACCTGGGAAGTGGCGAAGGATTCAAAAATGGAGCGATCTTACAGCGAAATACCTCATGAAAGGCATTCAGATCAAAGGTGCCGGGTGTAGAATCCCAGGCAAAAAAAAGTGGTGACGTCAAATGCCGCTAATATGGACAACCGCTCCCCATGGGAAAACGGCATCGATACTATAGCTGGCGTATTTCGTCGAGACCAAGCATACTTTCTAAGGGAATCCCTGCCATCTTTTGAGGTTTCATCAATAAAGACTAACTGATCGGGACCACTGTAAAATGGCCGTAGCTTCAGCAGGTACGCTTTCGCGAGCACGCTTAGTCAGTACTTTTCTGGTGATATTGAGGTCAAAACGCAACAGTCGACAAAGTGCAGGAGTAGGACTGTTTAGTGAGTCCCCAAACTGCTCCGTCACTGTCTGCTGTAATTCCTCTAAATAAAAACATGGATGCGTACGTATATAATCCTCTACAAAACGCACCGCTTCCGAAGGCCACCTCGATGACGTGTTCTTGGTCTCGCTAGGTAGAACATTTCCATTCGTCTTAAAGCAATGGTACCATCGCTCAATCGATCAACCAGACACTCCTAACACAAGTGCAACCAATATCATTTCAATGTCGTACATTTACACCAACACTATAACGCGCCAGCACAGATCAGTAGACACTGTCATCCTCAAGGTTACAATTGCGACTCAAAAGCGAAAATGACTGCTTGAGAGTTTTCGTCCGTATTTAAAGCTGTGTTACTGCCAAGCATGCATGAATGGCGGATAGCCACCCGCCAAACCGTCCAGACCGTCCTAATTCTTTGTGATTAGTACTTCTTTCACCAGCGCAACCCCAAAACAAGCCCATGCAAAAATATTTCATCCAATCAGCTGCACGCATCTCACTTAAATATTAATAACCAATACAAGCGCGACAATTGGCCGCCTGCCATCACTCTCCAAGATGGCCAAGGCACCGTACGGCAGCGCCGCGACGGTCGACTGCGAGAAATGCGAGAAGGCAGTGTCGCGCACCAACTTCTCGCAGCACAAGAAACGATGCAAAGGCATTAAAGTGCGAGACTCTCGAAGCGATATCCGCAAGAGGTCGTGGGCGAAGCATCGTTCCAAGCGCGTTGGCGCTTAACGAAGGTAAGGTGTATCTTAAAATTAATATGTGGGTGCTGTACTGAATTATTATCCACGCGATACCAGAGCTCAGAGAGCAGCTGCACGGGCCTGAGCTAGCGCCTCTTCCCCCCAAACCCGAGCCGAAGGGTCTACGTGACCATCGCCTTGACGAGTTAAGCCGCAATGCTGAATTATTCGAGTTCATCTTTTCGTGGGTACGTCAATTATGTAACGGTATAATGCAGCACTAAAATGATTTTTTTTTTTTCAGGTGGAGTACAAGGACTTACTCTCCTCGGTGTGGTTTAAAAGGACCTATCTGCTTTTACATCCTGACAAGCGCCATTGGATGCCGCCTGATTTTCGGGTCGAAGCTGTTGAGCGCGTGCTTCAACAGACGTGCAAGGAATTTGGTTGGTACCAATCGGAAATTCAAGAGGCGGACAAAAACACTATCTTTAGGGAGAGAGTCCGCCTCCTGAAGTACCGGAGCTATCTGCAGACCACCTTCAAGGGAAAAGTCGAGACGTGGAAAAAGCAATACGAAGAAGTGCGCGCAAAATAGTGTGCTCACAGCTGCGGTTCAAGCGCAGATCGACAACTTTGGAGAAGGCAGAGATTGCAAGACTTTACTGGAGTTTCAATCAATCTACCAGGCGAGATTCGCTGATAAGGACAACGCGTATGAGACCAAGCGGAAGGAAAAGGACGAGGAAATTGCTGGAGTGAGCCGCTTCAGGGAGGTGTTTGGCCTTGATTCCAACAGCGAGGACGAGTAACGTGACAGCTGGACTCCCTTGATTACGTAGGTCGTGCGTACACCAGGTAACAAGACTAAAAGCACCACCACAAGACTAAAAGTACTAAACAAGACTAAAAGTACTAGATAAAAATGAATCGTTTTGCAGTTCACAATCCCTTCGGCTGGACAGGAAGAACTGGATCAAAGCCTGTCATCCATCGCACTGGCGTCACAACCACCAACCTTGCAAGAACTGTTACAAGGTGGCATTGCCACAGCGACGCACGTGATCAAGAAGGAGACACGATACATTTATGCGTCGTATTTCAGGAAGTTCTGTGAGTTTTGTATCTCCAACGAGTACCCTGATCCAGCTTCCACGAGACATCATGAGCTACCTTCGCTTCTGGTTGCCTTCATGGAGAGTGTGTCTGTATCCACAGCGGTATCAAATCAAACAGCCGAGAAGATTCGAGCTGCAGTCGCGAACTACTATGGCAGTTACGAGCGCCGAGACGCAGCCGGAACGGACAAGTGGATGGTAGTCACAGACGACCAAGGCAACAAGTATGGACTGGGTAATCCAGCTAACGATGCGTTTGTTCGACAGTTCATGCGGGGTCTGAAGGAGAGGAAGAGCACGGAGTTTACGCAGCGCCAAGCTACCCCAATTTCGTTGGATATGCTACGCGTACTCCACTGCCATTTGGAAAACACGTCAGGATTTACGGAAGCAAGTCGTCTATGGTTTTCAGCCGTATCCGCATTTGCATTCTACAGTATGTGCCGAATCAATGAGGTGATCAGCCTTCAATGGAAGAATATGACATTAGGATTGACCCGGTCCAGTACTTCGAATCCAAGTGAGTCCATCGAGTATGGTATGTACAAGCTTGAAGGGAGAAAGACAGAGGTCGCGGAAGGTCGTTGCTACAATCGGCATCGGCTACATGAAAGTGAGACCCCAATGGACGCATTTTACCACCTGACAAACTGGCTGGCGTACGTGGAGACGAAGACGGATCACCGCTGGGGTGATAGCGACTACATTTTTCCCGCCCTGTCAAAAGTCTCAAAAAGCGTTCTGAAAACGGACGCTGGTGCCACAGGATGCGAAAATGCACGTGTGGAGTGGGGTAAGAAGATGTCTGAGCAGACATTTATTACGTTGCTCAACTGTGCGGTGCGAGACCTCAATCGCAATGGTTCATCTACTCGTGGCTACGTTCGTCAAGAGTGGCGCAATATCTGGTTCACGTCTCATACGTTTCGGAGAGCTGGTGCACAATACCGATTTATTTTTGCGTCTCCTGAACGGCGATGGTCACTGCGAATGGTGAAGTATTGGGCTGGGTGGACGCAAAATGAGTCAGCGGAGACGCTTGTGCGTTATCTTTTAGACCAAGCAGGTACAGATGAAGACAAACAGCTAGCTGACTGCTTAGCTCCAGATCGTGAAACGCATTCGGGATGTCCAACAACATATAGTGGCCGGAAGCGTAACATTGCGTCATCTATCAGGCAACCACCCTCGGACAGTTCAGTTGAAAAGCGACTGAAGACGGTGGAGCAATCGATGAAAGCTCTGGAAGACAAGATCTCCCTAATCGTATCGATGTTGCAGCCATCAAACCTACAATTGCCGCAACCGTCACAAGTGAGTTCAGACAGCGTTGAACAGGTCTGTATTCTTCCACCCGCAAAAGATTGGAAGGATATGTATCGAATATATTGGAAAGCTGATCCAGCCCGCCATCTTTTCAATCCTGTCAGTGAGTGGACGGCCCAATACAGAAAAAAAGTGGCGCATTGCCTAGCAGACTCAGTGTTGCAAAGCTTATTGCCGAAGACGTGCTCGAGTTTGCTCTTCAAAAGAGGGTTGAAAACCCTAGAGACGTCTCCGAGTCAACCCTGTCCACTTATGCAGATGACTACTGTAAGCATTGGCTGAAAGGCGCAGCAAGTTCAAAAGTGAATGTTCTCACTATTGATACGCTCGCACGATACATACGCCTCGACAAGAAACGCCGACTCGTGAAATCCCGACACGCCTATCTCTAGTATATGCAGTCTTGTCGTAGTATTTCTGGTCTTGTTAAGTATCTTTAGTCTTGTTAAAGTACTTGCAGTCTTGCCTTAAATTGCTAGTACTTTTAGTCTTGCGGCAATTCTTGACGAACGCGGATGTCTCTTTAATCTTATCTGAGTATTGTATAATTTTGTCAAAGTGAACTACCGAATTCATTTCCAAAATTGATAATTTGATTGGCATTTGACTGCTTTTGATTGGCCATGCAATTAGGTTTTGCATATTTTCTTAATTTGACCGGCGGAAGTTACTTCCGATTCGAATCTACACAAATCTCAAGTATGTCGGAAGCAGCTTCTTTTTGATTACATTTGTCAGACAATCAGCACAATACTCAGGGTTAGGGTTCACATACAAACTGTAAGTATTTAATATAAACCTATCCCTTCATTTCAGAAAAGGAAACGCTACTTCCTTCGGCACAACACGAGGCTAACTCCATTGTTTATTCTGAGTACTACGGGTAGGGGTAGTTTTAATTCAGGCGGAATTAGCCTCGCAACCGCCAAAACAATTGGAAGGCACAATAGTAGTGGCCGGATTTCTGCGTCGTTAATATTTACCCGAATACAGATAACGACTCGTTATTGTGGCCTGCAGAAATTTTGCTCGCCGATTTATGATTTATTTCTGACTCCGATATAATTAAATTTCAGATATGTTGGTCCGAAATAGGGAGTCGAAGGGCAAATCACATGTGCTATAGTGAAATCAAGTTGTTTACACGGTCAATATCTGGCACCTAATATTCACAACCAGCAACTGCGTCGTGCTTTGCGTGGTATATGGTCAAACGTCCAGCAACTATGTCAATGATCACGGCTAGAGTGATAGAATGGCTCGACATGACCCATAGAAGATCAGTGCTAGACCAGCTTCATTTTCTATGGCTCGGCTCAATATTTGTGGCAGCGCCTGCGAGGGCGAGATAATTTAGTAGTCCTCGGATTTGCCGTTTTAAAGCGGCAATTCGGACGTTTTTTTCATAAATCAGACTGTCATATCTGACCCTTGAGTAATTTATATCGGATATCTGAGCCTCCGAATTGCCAAAATATCTGCAAGTCACAATATCTGTATTCGGGATTTTCCGTTGCCGGACATTACCCAAATGAACGAAGGCGAGTTCGTGCGCCTGCTGGAGCGCTACCCTGTGGTGCGCAAGAAGACGCATTGCCGCGTGCAATGGAATGACATGGTGCGCGATCCTCTTGTGCACATTCTTGCGTGTTAACCCCCGCGATCGCGACGCTCTAGCTCTCAGTACAGCCCTCGTACCCCACGATCTAACGTTGCCCTTAATTACTGCCTCTTAGTACGACGACGAACCGGCCACGCAGCCCGCGAGCTCTGGCATCTTCATCCCTGCGGGCCAAGAGAGCGCCATTAAGCCCACAGACTCGGCGGAGGACGCGCTGGAGAAGTTCCTGGCGCCCTATTTCTCGTCCCAGGAGACAGCCAAGATCCAACAGGAGCTGGACGAGGCGCAGAGGGACTTCGTGTCGAGCCTGAGTCTCGAGGACGTGGACGACCTGTGCGCGCAGTTTGTTTTGGCAAAGTAAAGACACGCACGCACTGCTACGAGCGTGGCAAATATGGTCTATACTATCTGTGCAGTCTCTGCGTCTTTGATTTTAGGTGTGCAGTTGCTGGGAGAGCTGGTGCCGCTATGGACAGAGGATAAAAGTTAGACGACTACCAGAAAGAATGCAGTTTGTACTGGATATCATACCTGAAGGAAGTTGCGCGATTGCGCGGGGTCGAGGAAGGGCGACGTGCTCCAGGAGATGACGAGTGTTCGCAGCTCGTCCGTCGTGGTTTCGAACGAGATGAGCTGCAACAGTACTTCCTGCAATCGACGAGCATCAAACGGACGTAAGTACCCCATGCAGTGAAGTCAGTCACAGTATCTGCAACGTACAATGTGCTGGTACTCCGCTTCGAACGTTGCCAGCTCCTGACTCATCATCTGCAGGTAGTCCACCGACCTCAACTCGGTCGCTTCAACTTGCTGTTCGCCTTCACCTTCCATCACTGCTACAGCCGCCAGTATCAGCTCCTCACCCACAGATCTCCACCTTGTCAGGCCCACGCACCGAGGTCTCTCGCTTGGGTCTGCAGCGCGTACATGTCCTCCAGCAGCTCCAGGAAGCCACTCGACAGCTCCTGCACCTGCTGGTACAGATCTTCCGCCAGCCACGGATCCATCTCCGCATTGCCAGCGAGTCCACTCAGCCCCACGTCCCTCTCCTGCGGCGCATCAACCGCTGCGTCTCTCACAGCCAACAGCGCCGACTGGAAGCCTTCGATCAGCGCGATTCCCTCGCGTTCCCGGCCATACCAGGCTGCGCCCTTCTCCTGCATTGCAGTAAACAACTTGGCAATGCTCTTCGCCCTACCGCCACCTCCATCCTTGGCCTCCTTCCCCTCCGCCTTCTTGCTCTTCCTCTTGGCCATCCGAATGTAGCCACTTTACCTCCCGAGTTACAATGTAGCCACTCTACACTAAGTACGACTTACGTGGCCGATCGACGAGCAGCTCCGATACGCATATCAGTTTCGACAGGTCGCCATGCGCACAAGGTTCCTGTGGGCGCTCGTGCTGCTGCTGGCGCTCTCGGCCTGCGCATACGCCGACGACAATGAGCCCAAGACGCCGGCGCCCACGTCCAGCGCCAGCAGCCG
>JAHWLE010000675.1:0-18898 GCA_024679135.1 Phytophthora foliorum | reverse complement strand
AGCGCTGCGCAGGCGTCGGGGCGGCAACGTGGAGAAGCGCGCGGTGCTCAAGTGGCTGCGTAGCTTGCGCGGCGAGGAGTTGGCGTCTCTGTGCTGCGTGGAGGACGTGGGTTTCGTCAAGACGCTGCTGCACATGGCGGCGCGCTCCCGAGGCGGCATTTCTCGCGTACAGGAGTTCCAGCTGCTGCCACTGACAGTCAGTGGCACTAGCAATGCTCAGAGCAAGCGCGTGGCGACCAAGACGCCGCCGAGAAGCGCTCCGAGGTGGAATTTTGGGGTTGTTTAAGTGTTTTTTTCTGTTGTTTGCTGACTTTGTGGTCGTTTATAGAGAATTTGTGAAGCGCCCGCTGGTGCGGACGGCGGACGGAGACGTCGTGGGGAGTTTTCATACTAGAGAATACGAGGAATGCAGTCAGAAACTGCTGAGAGGCCTGCGCGTGCTTAATACGCTGCAGTCGTGCGATACAGTGGCGCTCTCAATGGAGTTTTTCCAGTCGCAGGAGAAGAAAGGGGAAAAAGTGGCTGCGGAGTTACTGGAGGTGATGGAGGTGATAACGCGTGGAGGGTTTCTGGTGGAGTGTCCGTCCGAGACGGCGTTGAAGCATCGCGTGTGGGGCGAAACGAAGGTGCAAACTGTGGCGACGAGCTGTGGATGTAGAGTGGGGACGCTGATGATTATGTTCGGGTGTATCTATGTGCAGTGGCTGAAGGAGCAAGGGTACTATTCACTGCAAGTGCTGTTCGCCAACCAAATTGTGCGTACTCGCTGGAGCAATTGCAATTTTTGTTGTGCGGGCGTATAGTGCTTTGCAAGACACAGGGCGTCCATTTTCGTGGCTTTAAATCTGACATCATGCAACTGGTTAGGAACTCAATATTTGGGCGTTCTGGAAACAACACACGAAGGATGTGAACGCAAAAATCCCTTTACGAGGCCTTGCGTCCAAGCTGTATTTGGTACACGAATGGGAAAATGCAAGTGCTGATCAACAGCATACAGCACTGAAGCTGCTTGGTGCTAAAACACTGGCGCACTTGCGTGATCTGAAACAATTGGTGTCGACTCGTGCCACCGGAGCGGCAACATTTCAAGCAGCACGGTCATCTCTTCAAGCTCTTATGAGCGTATTGCACGTTTATCAGCAGTTTAACCATCGCCCGGGCCGAAACCTATCGGTGGATTCGTACTTTACATGCTCTTTCGAAGACGCGGTCGCATTTCCTCAAGCATCAGTGATAAAGTTGTTGCTTGCGGAGCATCTCCAAGAGCAATGCTCGTTGTTACTCTGTGAAAAACTCTCAAGAGAAGACGAGGTGTCTACATCAGCAGCTGTAACTTTGAGTGAGTCACTAACCGATGGCGTTAATATTGCTGTCGATCCAAACGATACGAAGGCTAAAAACGCTAATCACTCCCAGCGACGGCGTGCTAGTCGTAAGAAGATGCTGAAACAGCGCCGTCGTGAAAGTGAAGTTCGCGCTGCTCAGCAAGCACGATTTACTTGTGTCTTACGTGAGCTAGGAGACCATTTTCGCAGGAAACAAGAAGAAGCAATTGCATGTGTGGACAAGGTGCTCCAAGACGTAATTGACTCCGCAATTAGCGACGACCAGTTGGTACCAGGTGGGTGGAGCGTTAGATCTGAACGCAGCACTACAGATAGCGCCCATTCAAGACAAAAGAGGAAAAAGAAGAAGTCGAAGAAAAAAAAATCGGGACCCGGAAATGGTATCGACGGTAGCCGCGTGTCTACCAAGTTCGACTCTGCTACGTCAGTAAAACGTCAACGTCACCAAATTAGTGATGAAGGTGATGTTGGTGAACACAGCGCAGCAACCGCTGGTTCAGACTCCTCTCCCTCTCAGCATGAGAGACCCCAGCTACTCGATAGCGGTAGCGAGAGTGGAAGTACTCATGATGACGGGCCACGGCTGAGTTTCTTCTCGAACGTTGGTTCGACTGGAACAGCAACCTCCTCGATTTCATCAGCATCCGCGCTGCCGCTACCAACGTTCGGCTCACACTCGCTCTATTCCTCGTCAACGAATCCCTTTTTCCTGTCATTGGCACCCCGGGACCACCACCCGCAGCTACCTCGTCCACTTCGCCGAAGCATTGATTGCGATGATGATGACCATGAAGGAAACCAAGCATCCCCAGAAGCCCCTGGAACTGCGGCTCACGAGACGTCCGTGTCTTCAGAGTCGTCAAACTTCGAATGGTATCTGCCATCCGTCTTCTCGTTGCAGACTTCTGCGCACCGTACCGTTTCCCCAACTCCTGCCCTCGACTGGCATTTCAATCACTGGCAGTTTAAGGTTCCAGATGCAAGCATTTCGGATAAGAGTGGCCCGTCAACTGCTCCTGGAGCCACAGGATTAGACCCACCTCCCCCACCGTCATCTTCATCTTCAACTTCCTCAGCTTCGTCTCGTTTTGCGAATGCGAGGTTATCGGGGTCAACGAAAAAATATTCGCTGGCCTCGTTCTCCAAGATAGCTGGAATGGATGCGAGTCGGCGTGGAGCAACCCAAGTGCCTGATCATGAAAGACAGGGCTTGACTGTCGCATCGATACGAGAGCATGGTGACGATAATTTGAGCGCTGGAGATAGTGATACCGAGTCCGATTTTTTGTATCGTGAAGGAGGTTTCTTCGATCGCCAACGCGCTCTTAAACGTCGTCGGCGCCCATGGCCATTCAATTATGCCCGTGAGGAAGACGAAGAAGAGATTGCTGAAGAACATGATGCTCGCAGGGAAGGGCGCTCAGGTTTTTGCGGAGGGAGTCCGAAAAAATGTGTTGGGGCATCGGCAAAGGGTGATACGTGGACAGAATGTGCTCACTGCTGTAAGTGCTCGTGCCACCGTGCTGCTAGCCTTCAAAGTAAGGGCAGCGAGCCAGCCGAGAAAGGCGAAGAAGCAGGTAACAATTACCTCAGTGGTGCTCGTCAATGCGAGCACCATTGCGTATCTGCAGAAGTGAATTTACCAGTCCAAACTGCTGATAGCGATGCAATCGCCAAAATCACTGTTGCTTTGGAGCGGATTACTCAGCTGGAGGAAAAGCTTGCTGAGAAGACTAAGGTGGGCGGCGTAGCGTTTAGGCCAGCAACATATCCTGCGTGTGTATGTGTGTGGTGTTTTTTTTTTTTTACTATTTCTAACGGCGACTGGATGTTTAACTGTAGGTCATGGATGAGCAAGCTTCAACTGCAACTTCGGAAATCACTACACTGAAGCAAACTGTGACTACATTGACAGCGCAGCTGCATAACATCGAAAACGATATCCAAGGGCTACAACTCCAGCAAGCCTCCATTTCTGCGAATACGGGTGGATTGGACGACTCGTCTATAGGCAATGCAAGCTCTTGTAGCTCCCCCCCGGCTCCGTTCTCGCCAGCTCCATCATCTCTGGATCAGCAAGTTGATAGCCCACCTACAGCAGCACCTCCATTTCCAGAACCTTACGCGACAACAAACTCCGTAATGGGTCCGTTTGTATCGGTTCCACTGTCAGTGCTTCCGCCACGAAGTAAGCTGCACTGGGACCTGTGCGAGTTCGCTGCGCAGCTACAAGCAGACAGTGATGCTCGCCTTCCAGCCCAGCTTGCTACTCAACGTTTGTGCACGGCCACAGTGCAGTCGCTATGGCCTCGTGCTCAGGTGCGGCCGTACGGGTCGCATGTAACGCGGCTTGTTCTCCCATCAAGTGATGTCGACCTCGTGATCTGCCTGCCGAAGGTGCGTCGTGATGCACCCGCTGATGCAGCTGGCGTGTTGGAAGGCCGAAACGCCATTAAGGAGACGTGGCAGCAGAATCTTGCGCGCAAGTTAAAACAGGAGCCCTGGGTTGTGCGCGACTCCGTCAAGACACTACCTCATGCTGCCGTCCCGATTATTACGTTGCTCACGGCTCCGCCATACAATGTGAGGCTCGATATCTCGTTCGAAGGTCCTGGTCATAATGGTCTGGCTACGAACGATGTGGTGCTTGCGCTGCTGCATGAGTTCCCACCGCTAGCACCGATGATGCTTGTTTTGAAAAGCTTTGCCATTGAACGCGGCTTGGCAGTTGCTTATTCGGGTGGACTATCATCATACGCGTTGCTGTTGCTGGTGGCGCGCTACCTCCAGGAGCACAGCGACACAATGCCGAATGGTTTTGCTAATGCATCCCGCGCTGTCCAACACAGCCTTTCAACTGTACAGGCTGGCGTGGCGGACTTCGGCCTTATGCTCATGGGATTTTTGGATTTTTACGGCAACCGCTTCGATCCGCGCACCACAGGCATCAGTGTCGCGTCTCGTTGTTTTCTAAATCGTGAAAGCACCTTTATGGCGGGAGGCCCTGCGTCGGGCATGGGTGACCCGCACCAAGTGCCACATCAACCCCAGCCATACCAGCAATATGCAGCAGATGACGCCGCAGTCGATGATCGAACCAGTCAATATGGCTACGCCCAGCACTGGCAAATGCCCCCGCAGCCCCACATGCAGTCTCTATCACCGAATGCTGAAGCAGCTACTGCTCAAGGCTTACGGCGGTATGGATATCGCTCGTCATTGGATCTACCAGCTTCTAGAGTGCTGGATGGAATGGGCGCCGCAACAGGTCTCTTGGACTACCAGCAGCTACAGCAACAGACGTATGATCCACACAAGTTCGACCCGGTGTTTATCGAGGACCCACTTTGCCCAAGCAACAACGTGGGGAGAAACTGCTTTCGTATCATGCAGATCCGGCGCGCATTCTCGGCTGCTCATCTTGCTCTACTTGCCGCATCAAGAGATCCTATGGTGATAGCGGAGAACCGCATCGGGTTAGTGGCTGGTGTTGGGCTCCATCCCGACAATATCCTAAGGGCCGTGTTGGGTCCAGGCGCGCCTGTGAATGCAAAACCTGACGCTGCTACCTCTGCAACGGTTGGAGTCACGACGTACATTGGTGCCGTAGAACACCCGTATGCTTTCCACCCCTACAACCAGCAGCAGCAGCAGTACGCGTATCACCATCACCACCACCACCAGCAACCGCCGCAACCGGCATACCATCACGTAGGAAGTGCGCAGCCGCGCAGTGTGAGTGCATACCGAAATGAGCCAGGCTCGCGGCGACACAGTGAGAGCGAGAGTGAGAAGCTAACCACACGCTCTGCAACGTCGACAGCAAGCCATAACGATCGCTCGAGGAAAAGGCACGTAGGTAGTCCGCGACTTGTTCCGCAGAACCATAATGATGACAGTCATTCCCAAGTGCAAGCACGGCTCCTTCGTCAGGGCTTCACGGAACACGGTCGGCAGCCGCAGCGACAATCATCTCTGAAGCAGATTCACGGTCAGCATACTGCAAAAGTCTTGAGCCGGAAGAACAGCGAACGGTCCATGAGCTTGTCATTGAGCTTTGCGGATGTTGTGCGGGATGGTGGGGGCACAAATGGCGTGGGCGTGGGTGTGCACAAAACTCCCGAGACGTCACCTCTCGCGTTGGCTCGACCGCCGCGGTTTTCACGAGACGATATGGCACTGGAAGAGAGCATCAATGAACGATGGGAGACAAAAGACGACTCAGAACTGAAGTGAAGAAAGCAGCAACTGGACGATCAAGTGAGAACTAGACGCATTTCAAGTGCGAAAATTGGATAAATACGGCATCAGCGAATACGCAAAATTGAAGCCCCAGCACCGCAACCACTGGCACGAATCGGAGCAAGCCGCGCACAGTGATAAGCTAGTGGCGGTTCTAGTTCGAAGAACCAAAGCTGTAAACGAAACCCTGGACGTTGCAACAGAGCACGCTGTGAGTTCCATAGCACCGAATCTACTGGCTGCTCCACGGGGAGAGCATCCACTGCATTCGCCAAGTGCATCAAAGCGTACCGATTTTTCGCGTTTGCGTTGGACGATGTCGAGCTTCATCAGCGTCTGTAGGATCTCCTTGCACCGAATCACAGGCAGCCCGCTGTGCTCGACCAAATCGGAGATCGAACTGTCCAAACCCAACAACGTTAGCAATAGCAGCCAACCCGTACAACCACACCACTCGCCGTACATGGCGCAGTCTCGGTTCTTGAGGTAGAGCACAATGTTCTCGAGCTTCTTGAGCTCCGCGGGGCTCTGATACTTGCGCGGGATCTTCTCCCGAATATCTGCAACAAAAATGACAACAGTCAACCCCCGTCCTCCCACCTCTCAACCTTCCGCCACGTACGGCGTTCCCACGTCCACGCCGGTTGCGCGGTCTTGAGCGTCTTGCGTCTCTTCCTCGCGTTTTTCTGCAGAGGCTCCTTCCCGAGCCTCTTGGTCCCTACAGCCACCGTCTTCTTCCGAATGGGCTTCCCACCGTCCCCAGCCTTGCTCGGAGCCTTGTTCTTGGGCACTGACGACGCGTCGCGCTTCGGCTGGACGCCGATTTCAATGGTCGACGTCTGGGACCCACTGGGCGGCGGGATGCCCGTCCCTGGCGGCGTCTGCTTGGCCTTCGGCAGCGAGCTGCGGCGTATGGGAGGGACCGCCGTCTTGGGGTACGACAGACACGACGCGTGCAGCGCCATGGCCCCTTGGAAGGCGCCGAACGCCGAGTTGAAGTCGTCCACCGCCTCGTGCACGCGCGCCAGCTGCTCCACCTGCGTCTGCAGCCCGCGCAGCGCCCCGCATAGCTCGGTGAACGGCGCGACAAGAGGGTCCGCCATTTTTTTTGTTTTGGAGCGAAATGTGGGCCACACTTGGAAACGAAATTAACATTGTTTTAACAATTTTAAATTGTTAAAACAAAATATCCTGCTTTGCTGATTGACAAGACTATCAACTCTCAGCACCGAGGTGGACTCGTACATGGCCATGATGTTGGTCATCAGCGACCGAAGAAAACGTAGCCGGTCGTAAGACGTCCAAGGATCTTGCTGCTGCCTGTGTCTCCATGATACCAGCCATGAACAGCACGTTGCTGAAAATCTCACTATTAGTGTTGTTGATCGGGGTAACGCCCATCAAGAACGATTGAACGGGAGAACTGGTAGCAAATGACCGGGTAGACCGCACGCTTCTGAAGCAGCTTCCACTGCTCGCTCATGTACTCGCCGAACGGGGCCCTCTCCGCCTTGTCTTCCTTGATAAAGAACCACGTAATGGGGATGATCGGTGCCGTGATCACCGCCACAATGGACATCAACTCGGGGAAGCTCAAGGAGAAGGCGAACTGGCCGCCGTACTCTTCGCCGTTGAAGCAGAAGTTGACCAAGAATGGCGAACACCGCGTAAATCGCCGCGTGGGTCTCGCCAATGGACATCGGCCATTGCGGCTGGACATCGGCCAGGACGTACCGGTATCCGATAGCGGCGAAATGGCTACCAGCCGTCGTAGTTGATGACGATATAAGCTGCAGTAAACTGGTACTTTGCCGAAACTGCGCGAAGCGACGCATCGATCTTCTGGCGAAGAGATCAGGATGGCGAGCAACTTCGAGCTGGATCATGCGTACCTGCGCGCGGCGGTGAGCGCGCCGTTGACGGAAGCGATGGCGCAGTTGGCGATTCTGCAGCCGGAGGACCCCGTGGACTTTCTGGGCAGCTACCTGCTCAAGCACGTGGCCAACGTGGAGGCGCAGCAGCAGCTCCAGAAGCGGAAGGAGGAGCAGCAGAGGTCTGGGAAGTTGGTGTCTCCTTTAGAAAATGCACGGCAACATTTGGTGGGGGCGGTGGAAGCGACGTCGGATCAACAGCAGCAACAATTGGCATGGGAGCAGCTGTTGGAGGAGGAGAAGCAAGTCACGGCGGGACTGCATAGCGAACCGAGCGTGGCGATGGTGTTTCAGAGGTTCCTCGAGTGGATCTGCTCGACGTTGGATGCCGAAGAAGCGTATGTTGGCCGCAAGTGTGTGGACCCGCAGGGAAACAACGTCGTTCATTTCGTGGCGAGCTCCAAGAATTCAAATTCGACTGTCGTCGACAAGTTCGTGACGCAACAAACGGACGGAGAGGAAGAAGAAGTCCGTCGTGGGGTTGGCGTCGTATTTGACGTCTTTAAGGAGGTCGCTCCTGCTGGGGAGGATGGAAATCCTGCAGTCGATGCCGAGGGCAATCCACTCCCAGCCGCCCCACCCAAGTTTGTGCATGTGGAAAACGTGCTTCGAGAGCCAAGGGTCAAGTTCTTCGGAGTGCCCAAGCTAGGAGCACTTCTTACGCGCACAGGTCAGTACAAAAGCTACTTGCACGCCGACGTGCTCAATGAGAGCAACCCAGAGGAACCGAATGTCCTGGAGCAGTGGCTGGTCTTCTCGATCGACACCATGGGTCAGGCACGGGCGTTTACCAAGAAGGAGATTGATCGATTCCGTCACTCCACAGAACTGTTTCTCACCACGCTTGAAGAGAAAGAACGCGCGTTGTACATGAAGGATTATGAGCGACGTGTTTCCAGCGATGAACCACTATTGCGCGAGTTCTTGGTGGCGTTCGCAGCACAAGTAACTGTCCAAGAAGAAAACCTAGCTACACAGCTGCCAGCTCCTGCAGAAGGTGAAGAGCTGAGCGAAGCGGCTCAGCAGCAGCGTGCTGCAAAGGAGGCTGAGCTGCGTCTAGCGTTTTTGACAACGCTTCTGGTGTCACACATTCCAACCTTGTCGCTCGTGTCCACCCGAGTAGTGCCTTTTAAGCCGCTCGTATTGGCCACCTTCGCAACCGCACTAGAGCTTCTAGGGTACTCGAAACGAGAGCTGTACAACCCTGCTACGAATCAGCCGAGTTGGGACAAAATTTCTCCGCTTCTTGGAGAGACTATGCTGAAAGCGTGCCTACACGCTTTTGCGACGTCGCTAACGACAATGGGGAGCTTGGCAGAAGCAGACAGCGCGAGCGCTAACGGCCTTCGTGCTATTCGGAATGCTCTGTCAGCAAATGCTGCTGTAGTCTCGCAGGCCAAGCAAACACTCACCGAGATCTCCAAGATTGATATTGATTCCGCAAGCCCCGTGGCCTCATGCTTCTACGTGTGGGGTCTCGCTGTAATTGCACGCGCTGAGAACCTTTCGGCAATGGCAGAGCAAGCGCAGCAGGCAGAAGACGAAGTTGCAGCAGAAGCTGCAGCAGCAGCTGCAGGTGATGATGCCTAAAAGCAGGACAGCCACTCGATTAGTACGCTCATCACTTCGTTTATCGCTTATGTTACATCATTTCTCGCTTCCCTGTCCTCATCTTCTAATGCTGCCACGATTTTCCGACTGTTAGTTTTACCTTGGGAGCTTCGGTGCTGTTGTTTTGCCTGTAAACGCTCCCGAGCGAGCTGCTTCATTTCATCCGCAAACTTTGTACGTTGAGTACGCTTGACTTCTTCGTGCCTTCGTACTGCGAATTCAATCTGCGTCTTGACGGATGCATTTATCGTCTGTGCATCACGTCGAGCATGTTCCAGTAGGTTTTTTTCATGATCAGCTCGTCTTTCGCGAGTTTTCTCGGTAGCCGAGACCAAGTCATTTTTACCTGCATGATAGGCAGCTTCCAGTCGAACTCGGGTCTCATTGCACTCATTAATCGCCAAGTCTGCGCGCTCGAAACGTTGACGCTGCAGTTCCATCGTGACTTCTGTATTTTGCTTAGCAACCTGGTGCTGAGTGGATGAATCGAACACGACAGTGTGGCCGACATGCTTGAACTCGTAGAAGTAGTGACGAGCAAGTCGCTCGTAACGAGGCTGCCACAATCCAGGTATTTCATGGTCGTCACCAGCGGTGGCCTTTATAGCGGTTTCTACACGCTTACAAAACTCATCACTCGTTATCAAAACACGCCCTCCTTCCCAGGTACTACATGCAGTTCCCGCTTTTTCATCAATTGGCAGACATTGAGCAGCGTGTCGATCAGCACCGACTTCCTCCCAGACTTGTACAAACACCGGGTAGCAAACTCTAAGATCAGCAACCCACGCCTTGGTTTCAGTCGGCGTGTATCCATTTGCAAAGCTAGTTTGGTACTGGTCTTTCAGCTTCCAAGTGCTGCTCATCTTCTCTGGAAGAAGCGTCAGTGGATTGCGACCGATTGAGAGTACCTCGAGTTGTACAAGAAGTCCGTCGGCTAGTTCCAGAGGAAGTGCACGAAGACGGTTGTTGTACAGGTCTAGCTTTCGAAGTGCCACACAGTGTTGTGTCATTTCACGAGGTAGCATTTTTATCTTGTTTCCATTCAGGTTCAGCACTTCTAGTTCTGGTAGCTCATAAAGACATGACTCCAGTTCTACAAGTTTGTTTTGTGCCAGGTCCACGTAATGCAAGGATTTCAAATCTCGAAGACCTAATTCAAGTGGAGTTGTTAGTGCATTGTGCGAGCAACGTAGACAAGCTAACCGCTTCAGCATCGCGATAGTCTCAGGAAACTTCACTAGCCGGTTGTGAGAGAGATCAAGTGTCGTTAGTGACTCCAGACACCCGAGTTCTTCGGGGATACCTGATAGTTGGTTCCATGACACATCCATTTCACGAAGGTTTGTCAACGCGCCCAGCTCAAGAGGGAGGGCACCAAGACGATTGTTTGAAAGGTGTAGTGTGCGTAAGGAACTCAGCAGTCCTAACGTAACAGGTAACTCAGCAATTCGATTGTGCGACAACTTCAGCACCTCCAGCAGACCCCATTGTTCTCCACATCCTGGTGGAAGCCATTGAAGTGCATTATTCTCTCCATTCAGAATAACCAACTCGGCGAGATTGCCTACTGCTACAGGTAGCGATCCGAGGGCGTTTGACTTGAAATTCAGCTCCTGAAGCTGGGCTATTGCACCAATTCCATCCGGCAGTGTAGAGAGAGCATTGAACGACACATTGAGGCTGCGTAAACTCTGTAGTCGTGCGCCGAAGACGTCTTTGCCCAACCGCTTTTGATCGCAAGCGCTGAGGTCCCATATGCTTAAGTAACGCAGTTGCTGTAAACTGTTGGGAAGTCGTTTGAGAGATGAATTACCTCGCAGGTTGAGACGTATCAGCTTCACAAGTGCATCACCAATTCCGTCAGCTAGTACTTTCAGCACGTTGCTCGCCAAGTTGAGCTCCTCGAGTGAACGAAGGCCAGCACAATTGTCTCCGAATCTCACTAAACGATTGTGCGCTAGATGCAGCACCCGCAACTCATGGAGATTTGTCAGACCTACTGGGGTTCCAGTTAACCGATTGCTACGGGCATCAAGCAACTGTAGATCACGTGCTTCACCAATTTCTTCCGGCAAGGAGCTCAATTCATTATCACTGATATCCAACGACTGTAAAGAAAATAAATGCGTGAAGATGGCTTCGGGGAGGTTTTGAAGCTGGTTGCGCGCCAAGTCAAGGATAAGCAAGCTCGAGAGTGAAGCAAGAGCGTCTCGGCCATGGTACAAGTCGTATGGAAGCTCTTTCAACCCTTGACCCCGTAAATCCATAATATCGTCACCACGGCGTGCTTTACGAAGGGTAATGCGCTCCATCTTTGACATCATAAGATCCTGAACAACTTCACGCTCATGGATCACGCGTTTTTCAGCTTCGACTTCAGCTCGATCCAGTAATCGTCGCTCTTCTCGAGCTTGTCGATCCTTTATCATGCGCTCTTTCTTGCGGCTGATCTTGTCTTGGCGTTCGCGGAGTGCCTCCTTGGTTCGATTTGACGTAGCAGCATGCCGTTGTTCCTGAAACAAACGTCGTGACTCCTCTTGCTCAGCTGCGCGTCGCTCTTTTTCAAGGCGAACCACATCTTCCTTTGCCTGAAGTGCAGCACGTAACTCTTCCTGCTCTTCTCGATGTATTTCATCCAACAGTGCATTTTGCATTTTCTCCATGACACGTTTGCTTTTCTTCTGGTTGATCATTCCATTAAATCCCTCAACATGCCGTTTCTGCATCTCGGCACGTACATCGACCAGTTCAACCCATGCACGTTTGAACTGTTCCAGCGAGATCACCGCAGACATTGACATCTTGGCGCGTGCGTTCTTTCGAGCACGCTTAGTGCTGAGAGAAATGCCAAGTAGCTCTAATGCTTTTTCGTACTCAAATGCATTCAGCAGCTCGTCTCGGTCACCGTCTAATTGGTGAAATACGTCGATCGGTGACAAAGTTTGCGGGGCATCAACAGCTTTAGCACCCTCGTGTTTCGACTTCTTCTGATGTGCACGTAAGTAGTTCGTAACATACATCGCGATGACAAACTCGCGCTCATCAATGTAGCCTCTGCAATAACGTCACATGGCAACGAATTAGTCGGCACAATCAGAGCAGTATGGAAGGCGCTACACGCATAAGGTAGACTCACGCACTTGTTTTGGTCGTCAACCAGCTCGAAGAAGCGCTTAGCTTTCGATTCCAGTAAATTCACCTTCGTGTAGGCCAGCATTTGCTTGTATTCTAAACAGAGATCTAAGTGAGATGACTGCACACCAGAGATTTAAGTACACAAGCCTACCTTCAAAGTCAATTGAATCGGACTTGTCCTGGTCAAACATGCGAAAGAGCTGTCGTGCATTACGCTGCAGTGCGTCCAGCGACAATTCACCCTCACCTTGCAGTTGATCTTGTTCCACCTCCATGACAGTCTGCAAGAAGCGCTTTGAAAGCGCTTCCATCTCTTGTGCAATTTGCTCTGCAGATTTGGTTGGAGGCACATACGTCTCGAATGCTCCATGCGCGAATATTAGCACCTGTGCGGTAGGCGGTTTTGCAGCTGCAGGTTTGCCGATTGCAACACTTGCAAAGACCATGGGGTCGAACATCAACAGTTCCTGCTCGAATACGTAAGGCAAGTGCGAACCTTTCCACTGACCGTCCGGTCCGCAGTCTAGAAGCACAGGTTGCGCACTGGACTCCAGCTGGCGAATGGTGCGATCATCGTCTAATGTTGCGTCGTTTGACTGAGAAAGAAGTACATATAGCGGTAGATCACGGTCATTGCGGACGTTCACACCTTCAAAGTGAAGCCAATATGTCACATGTGGAGGGTTGGTTGTTCCAGTCGGTGGTGGGGTATTCCGTCGAATAAGCTAGGCGTGCAATGAAGAACCACAAAGCAAGTCAGTAGTGATAACGCACAATCTTCTGCTGTGGTACCTGCATCCCACCTGAACTTTTCCAACTATTGCACGCGGTGGAGCAGCTATTGCAGGAAGCAGTGAAGACAACCACCTTTTCTCTTTGGGCTTGAATGGATTCCTCACCGTCGTGCTTGGGCTGTAGTCATGGAGAATTGCTTCCAGCAACACGATGGTCTCCATCTCTTTCAGCTGCCCCATCTACAGGTGCTGCTAGTGAAGAGACACAACAAGGCAACGCAGCAACAGTTCGAAACCGCACTTCATTTTTACCCAAAGGCCTTGTCTATTGGTATGGCGTGTTCCCGGTTGTTCGCTTCCTGAATTGAACTCCAGCACGCATCAAGCTCTGCGGTGTTCACTCTCGCAGCAACCGGTGCTAATGTACACAGTAAATTACTATCGCCATCGTGTTGTGGCTATTCCTTGGCTCCTTGCTCACCCCCTACTACGGCGGTGAGTGCCAGTAACAGAGCTTGTAATTGTGCTCACGCTGCTGACTGTTGTGCTGGTGCTGTATGGGGGTTGCGCATAGTCCTTCTCATCCTCTTGGGCATTTGTGCCGGTGCTACCAACTGTGGTAGTGGTAGATGCCGTGTTCCGCACAACGGTAGTCACTTTCGTATAGCGAGACGGAATCGTGACGAAATACTTGTTCATGGCGAGGCAAAAGCGCTTCCGGTAGTGTTTCGGGTTGAGCACTGTGATTTCTCCTTCCTCTTGGATTAGGCGTTTGCCAGCATGCTCCATCATCTTCATGAAATCATACTTGTGAATGTAGTCGATAATGCACGCCACCAGTTCCTGCTTGTTGACGTCGTAACCCACCAACATGGAGTAATCTGTAGCTTGCACAGATGCCAGGAAGGTCGTGTCATTCATAATTGCGGATAGAAGAAGCGACAACGCCGACTCTTGAAGAGGTAATGGGATGCCACCCGCCAGCTCCACAAAGTTGCGGTCCCACAACACAGCGCGGCTATCACCGTTGTAATCCTCTTTGTAGCGTCCTTCCATCTTGCCTTTCAGATCAAAAGAGAAGTCCACCTCGCGCCCGTACATCAAATTCTCCATCACGATCACGCACATGCGGACGCTGTCGCCACTCTGAGTCGTATTCGAGATAGACACTTTGTAGATGCCGAGTACTTTAGACAACATTGAAGACAGGTCGTTTTCAAAAGTCTTCGCCATGTAGCAGAAGTACTCGTTGGCCATACTAAGGAACATCTGAAGCTCAATCTCCGGAATAGCCTTGGCAATGAAGCGTTCATCACGCGTTTTCAGGAAGCCAGCGCCGGACTTACCACCGGCAGCATTCCACTGCTGACAATTACAAAGCGACTCCACGTAGTTGCGATCCCCACCATAGTAGAGCTTTCTGAGCGCGTGAAATTGCATGGCATAGTACGATTTACAACTGAAGCGCATGGCTGACTGGAACTGGTTTTCGTCGACGAAACTGTGATCCACGTTGTTCCTTGTAGATGAACGGAGAATGCGCAGCATACTATTGGTGTCCTCAGACATCGCGCAGTTGTTCATCGGCATTTGAGCACCGCCGCTCGCTGACGATTTCCCCTCGAGAGAAAATTGAGTGGCTTCCTTCCGCATATTTTCGTTAATGCACTGACTGTACTCCTTCGAGAATAGCGAATACGCCACCACAGAAGTGGGTTGTTTCGCATTGACCAGAACAGTGGTGTTGTTTGCCCCCAATGACAAGCTTGGGTGCCACTCGAGAAGTCGTTTAGGCAACGCCAGATATCCCAACCCGTCAGGCTTCTTCGCTTCTTGCGTTAGCCGGAAATTCTCTAGAGCTTTCTTTGATGTAAGTGCCCCCATGGTGGACGAAATGTGGCCAGGAACACCCATGGTTGAGGCAGCGTGTGCAAACACGGGGGTAGCTGCTGGAAACGGCTCAGTTTCCGCCATGAAATCAGCCGGAAAGGAATGGCTTGACTCATCGAAACGATCGTGGCTTTCATCGTTATCCCATGGCTCTGAATGTTGAGAGCCCTGTGATCGCAACGTGTTGGTTACCTCATTCGCAATCTCGGCCATAGTTGGAGAGGCACTTTTCTTGTTGGCTGCGAGGCTACGTGCAAAGCTCGCCAGGTGAGCCAAGTTTCCAGGCTCATTGAAGTTGATACTCACTGGGAGCGGCGACGCTAACACGCTCGGGGTAGACGGCTCGCTGTAGCGGTGGTCACTGGACTCGGCTTGTTGAGCCAGTTGATCGAACCAAGCTTTCGGGAGAGCGCTCTTTGGGCTATTGATGGGATTTACCATGGTTGGTTTTACCGTAGCTTGTACGGCACGTGTGATGCGCAAACTCCAACCGACTGCGTACTCGTAAATTTCTCTAAAATGTGCGTTGTACGCAAACACATCTTGCGGTGGGTTTGACTCGATTTTAGCGCCAAAGCAGGAGTACCATTGCTGTACTTCGTTTCGCAAGATTTTCAAATTCTGCTTTGCGTGGAGTGGAGTAACGAGGTCTGCCATGGATTCCGCCACCTTCGAGGTTGTGACACGGTAAACTTCGCGAACGAGGTCGCAGAGATCGTGAATGGCATCGAGTTGAACCTGGTGGTCAATGTGATCCTGCCACAAGGCCGGCTGCAATGCAACATGAAGAACAGGCTCAACGGGTTCGATGTGCACGCTTACAACCCGTCCTCTACGGGAGAAATAATGCACCAAAGATGCGTCTCGAGAGCCACTCACACCAGCCAGGTGAGGGAAACGGACGCAATCGATATCCATGGCCTTTCCGTAGAACATATCCTCCAGGAATTTACCAAACGAGTAATTCCACACATCTTTCGGAACCACCGAGTATTCCGAGGACAAAAGCCCGGATACATTTCCGCCGCTCACGTTGCGTGACCACATCAGCACCTCGTCAGATCGAATTTTCTGGAGGACACCACGATAACTGAATTCACGCAGAAACTCCGCTGGGGGAAGCTGATCACTAGTGTCCTTGTACTCGTTCAAGTCCTTGACTCGCACAATTACGCGACCAGTATCGTGGGAAAATGACAGTTTTGACGTCGTGAACGCGCGCTTGAACTCGGTCTTGCTGGTCGCAAAGCAGAACCTGTCCAAAAATTGACCTACTGACATGTCGTTTGAGCTGTAGAAGTCGACGCACATAATATCTGCTTTGGATGCCGTTCTACCTTCGAGTGTACTCCAGCAGGTAGAAAACAGAATGCGGTCCCTAAGTGAGTTCGATGATTTCGCTCCACATGTACACCAATTCGGATGGCCTGACTGCACAATAGTTGAGCTTGTGATGGTACTGTCGCCGTCGTCTGCTCCACGGACCACCCGCAGGGAACTAATGTTATTAAACCGTGTGTGAGCCTTGCACCACTTGCACATCGCCTGAGTTTCCTTTAGAGCGGCACGCATTGACAGCGAATTCGACTTCAGCGAAATATACAAGGACGTGGACGACTTCGCAAACCATTCCTCCGCCACAGAACGCTCGCGATTTTGGCTGGGGGTAATATACCCGTAAGCTGCCAATACCGACCGTTGAAGTCGCATGTTGTACGTTGCACGAATAATCGAAGTCAGCACGCTCGTGATTTCCGTGAAAACGTCCGGGGAGCCTCCGCGCAAGCACAAAGTGCATCCTTTCGACGTGATGCCTCCTTCAAACACAATGTTCTGCCGCTGAGTCCGCTTTTTTCGCTGCCTCGCAATACCGGTGCCTTCTTGCGCAACGTAAAATCCGTCACAATTGGCCTTAAAAGCAATTTTCTTCGCACTCTTCGGCTCCTGGTCACTTAACAATACGTAGAATCGCGAGCAAGTGCCAATGACCCCAACATCAGACATTTTATCGATGTGATCGTACGATGTTAGCACTGATGCTCCAGTGCAGCGAGCAATTCGCTGTAAATCGATCAATCGCACATTCTTGACAACTGCGACGTTTCCTTTGAAAAGCAGTTCCTCAGCAACTCGGTGCACGTGCCCCTCAAACATGACGATATCTGGGTTGAGCGTCATGATCTTTTCCGTCACGATATGCATGTACTCGACTTCTTGGCCTGCAACACTTTCCAACGACGAAATTGTCTCTTTCTTTCGCTGATAATCCAAGGCCGAGGCGATCAACATAATGCGCGGGTTTAAAATGTCACTTCGCATGCCTTTGCGGGCCAGACTTTTGTGAACAAGCACCCCATCGATGAAGAAGCTGTCTTGCACGCGGCCGCCATCCAAGCACTGGATACGGACATACTGCATGATGTCCAGTAGATCGCCTTGATCAGGCTCGCACGAGACTGTATGAGCTGCTCGATGGGCGAACAAGTTGATAATCTGCATCCACCGGTGCTGCTCGATCATGAAGAGCTGCGGTACTGCTGGTGAGGTATCTAGCAAATGGAATATTCGCTCTTCCATGCGATCACGAGCGTCTTTCGACATTTGTTCCATGGCTGCTTCCCTTCTGACAACACGCTCAGGATCGTCCGATTCGTCGTGAACATCCTTTGAAAGTCCGACCATGGCAAGCGTGCCGATATCTTTTGTTGCTAACTTGTCGGGGCCAAACGGATCCCACTGGACAGCATTGCCGAAGTGTGCTGTATCGAATGTCCCTGATAGCGCCTTGGGACGGGTCATCAGAGCGTTAGAGGTTGGAGGGAATGCCCCGGCAAGTCGAGCCTGTGCATTTGACTCGGCGACAAGGCGCTTAAATTCTACCTCGCTCCAGCGATGGTTGCTCGGATTTCCCAAGTCTGTCTGGCTGTTTGAACGCTTGAGTTTTCGGGATACGTGCTGGGCATCTTTTCTCCCGAACAAAATCTGTGGCTCGCTAAACGTCCTTAGTCTGCGCCCAGTTCCTTGGCCATTGTGCCTCACATCCTTGCTCAACTCGTGCAGGTGTGGCTGGTGCGCCAGATGCTGAGCGCTTGCAACAATCTGGACCTTGGGGAACATGCTGAACAGCACCGGTGGTCGGGACTTCTCTGGCTGCTCGCTCACTCGCATGTCATCACTGATTTCGTCCTTGTCGAAAAATTCCGATTTATCTAATTGCTTGTAGTTGGACGTATCGGACGTCGAGCGTTCCATAGCCTCGGCGATATGTTGCGGCATAAGTAGAAGTGTCTGTGCAGGAGGAGAGCTGGCTGGTTTCTGTGGATCCTCCGACTCGAACTTGGCGCCAGTCAGCTCCATCTGCAGTCCTTCTCGTAGTTGTCGGTGGCAAGTGTGGCACACCAGTTGCTTCCTCAGCCTCTCAATGGACTCGTCCACCTTGTTGCCTCCGAACGACTGCGGCAGCCTCGCACAGCAGTTCGCGCAGAAAAGCTGTCCGCACGAGCGGCAATGGTGTCGTCGCCTGAAAAACGTGAACAACTGCTCGCACTCGTAGCACGCCTTGCTAGACCTGTCCGACATCCAAAAGTGTTTAAACGACCTGGATCTCTCTCTGCCGAGCGTCGGGGAGCTCTGCTCCTGCGTCGGCAGAGGTTCCTTCGCGTCCACGTCTCTGTCATCTCGGAACTGCTTCACGCCAGGCAAGTGCTGGCCCAGCGGCGACGGGAACTGCGTGAGCGCGAACGGGTTGCGGTCCACGTTCATCTCGTGCTCTCTCTGCGCCAAGTCAATCTCAATAACGTCTCCGAGCTCCGGCACGTCGATGGTCGTGGCGTCGCTCTTGTCGTCGTCTTTCCTGCTCAGCGCGCGCCGAATCGCAGCCTGCACGCGCTGCAGACTCACGCCACGCATGGACTTCCCATTAAGTGCGACGACCAGCGCCGCCGGGTTAATGCCCAGCGCCTCGGCGTCGCTGCCGGGCAGCACGAAGTTGACGCACACGCGG
>JAHWLE010000674.1:0-18907 GCA_024679135.1 Phytophthora foliorum | reverse complement strand
GCTCCTGAGCGCCGTGTCGGCGCTCACGATCAACGCGGACGCGCTGCTGCGCGTCACGGCCTTCGACCTGCTGGCTCAGATGGCCGAGTACGTGGGCGAGCTGCTGGCCCCGCACAAGGAGAGCTTCCTCACGCTCTTCACGAACGCGCTCAACGACGCCAATGGAGAGGTGCAGATCGCCAGCCTCAAGGCGGCCTCGGCCTTCCTGCTCACGCTCGAGGACAAGCAGGAGCTCTCGGCCTTTGCCATCATCATCGCCCCCATGCTGCGCATCATCCAGGTGCTCGTGAGCTCCGGAGAGGAGGTGGCCTTCCGCGAGGTGCTGTCCGCGCTCGTGCAGATCGCGGAGGTGCACCCCAAGTTCTTCCGCAACGCGCTGGACGACGTGGCCCGCGCCATGATCTTCGTGTGCTCGTCGCAGGAGCTGGACGCGGAGACCCGCGAGCTCGCGCTCGAGTTCCTCATCTCGCTATGCGAGAATGCTGGCGGCATGGTCCGCAAGTCGCAGTTCATTGTCACGTCCGTGGTGCCTCTGGTTATTCAGCTCATGTGCGAGGTCGAGGAGGACGAGACGTGGGTGCAGAAGTTCGACGACCCAGAGACCTTCACGGAGGCCAACGATGCCGATAACTCCATCAGCGACGCTGGTGCCGCTGCTATTGACCGTCTGAGCACCTCCCTGGGCGGCAACGCTGTGCTGCCCGTGGCCATTCCGGTGATTAAGGGCTTCCTGGGAGATGCCGACTGGCGCAAACGTCGCGCTGGGCTGTACGCAACTTGCCTGCTGGGTGAGGGCGCCAAATCGCTTATGACGCGCGAGCTTGACAACGTGGTGGGCATGGTGCTGCCGTTCCTGAACGACCAGCACCCGCGTGTGCAGTACGCTGCACTGCACAGCATCGGCCAGATCGCGGAAGACTTCGGCGAGGTCGAGAAGGGCAAGAACTTCCAGGCTAAGTTCCACACCGTGGTTGTGCCGGCCCTCACGGCGCTGATTCAGAACGAGCAGGGTGTGCTGCGCACCCGTGCGCTTGCCGCCAGCGTTGTCATTAACTTCTGCAACACCAACGTGTGCAAGGCCAAGTACGTGGCTCCGTACAGCCAGACTCTGCTTGAGGCTCTCTTCAACGCGATGCGCTCGTGCCCGCGTCAAGTCCAGGAGCAGGCTATCACGGCCGTGGCCAGTGTGGCCAAGGTGATCGGCGACGAGTTCCTTCGCTTCTATGACATCTTCATCCCGCTTGCCAAGGAGGTGCTGACGAACGCTCACGGCAAGGAGTACGCTCTGCTGCGTGGCAAGTCCATGGAGTCGATCGCCCTGATCGGCCAGGCTGTGGGCAAGGAGCGTTTCGTGAACGACGCCAAGGAGATCATGGAGATTCTGGTGCGTGTGCAGTCGAGCGAGGAGCTGGAGGGCCCTGAGGTGCAGTACGTGGCCCAGTCGTGCGTGCGCATCGGCAGCATCCTGAAGGAGGACTTTGTGCCGTACCTACCCCACGTGATCCCTGCTCTGATTAAGCAGGCGCAGATCCAGCCCGACATTCAGCTGTCGGACGTTGCCGACGACGATGTTGAGGAGGACGGCCAGACGGCGGATGGTAAGGATTCAATGACGCTCGAGATTCGTGGTGTGGGCAAGAAGCGCCTGGAGATCAACACGAGCGCTCTGGAGGACAAGACGAACGCTTGCAACATGCTGTACCAGTCCGCGCTTGACCTGGAGGGCTGGTTCTACCCGTACGTGGCTGAGGTGGCGCAGGTGATGATTCCGCTCATCGACTTCGAGTACGTCGAGGACATTCGCATTGTGAGCAGCCTGACCATGGCGAAATTGCTGAACTGCGCGGTGGACGGCACCCTGAACCACGGTCACGGAGCGACGGCGCCGCAGTTCCCGCAGCAACTGTTCGAGAAGTTCTTCGAGCCGATGCTCAAGGGTCTGCAGGAGGAGGAGGACCTAGAGTGCCTGGGTGCCTTCGCAGAGGCCATGTCGGCCGTCCTGGAGGTCTGCAAGGAGAGCCAGGAGAAGGGCTTCCAGGTGGGCATCCCTCTGGAGCACGTCCCCCGTGTGGTGGAGGTCTTCAAGAAGGTGGCGTCCAACAGCGCCCAACGTCTGATGACCCAGCACCAGGAGAACCAACAGGACGAGGACTACGATGCTGAGGCCGCTCTGCAGCAGACTGAAAATGATGAGCTGGAGGAGGGTGTCTTCCGCTCGATGGTCGACTCCATTGGCTGGATCGTGAAGATCCAAAAGGAGGCGTTCTTCCCAGTGTTCCATGCTCACCTCCTGGCGTTTGTGACGCCCCTGCTGGAGCAGAAGACGGTGCCGATGCTGCGTGGGCAGGCTATCTGCATGATCGATGACATCATCGAGCACTGCGGTGCTGCTGCCCAGGAGCTGGTGCCGCTGTTCCTGAACCACCTTGTGCAGGGCCTCGAGGACCCGAGCCCATCGGTGATCCAGGCGTCCGCCTACGGTATTGGAGTTAGCGCTGAGAAGTGCGGTCCTGCTTTCGACCCGTTCTGCCAGAACGCCCTGGAGAAGCTGGTTAACCTGATCAACGCCTCGTCGAACGTGGAGGACGACGAGGTTGGCGCGGCCCGCGACAACGCTATCAGCGCTGTGGCGAAGATCGTCCTGGTCCGTGAGGGTGCTGTGGATGCCGCGAACATGTGGCCCATGTGGCTTAGCTGGCTGCCGCTTCGCACCGACGTGCTGGAGGCCCAGGAAGTGCATGCTCGTCTTATTTCGGTGATTAACGGTGGCAATGCTCACGTGCTCGGCGCTGAATACGCCAACCTGCCCCAGATCCTGAAGGTGTTCGCTTCTGCGCTCCGTAAGTTCATGCTTTCTCTGCTGATGTGTACTGCAATCTGGTCCTGTATCTGACTTATGCTTTGTTTTGTTTCCACACAGTGTTCGATCTGGCCCAGGCGGAGGATGCCGCCGACGACGAGGACGTGTCGACCATTTCAGAGGAGGTTAAGCCCCAGCTGCGCGAGCTGCTCGCTAAGCTGCAGTCTCAGCTGCCTGGTCCGGTGGTGCAGGGCGCCTGGGCGAAGCTCAGTGGTGACGAGCAGCAAGCGCTGTCTCAGTTGTAAGGTGGTGGGGAGAACTTGGTTATTGACGACATAGGATATGCATTTAGAGATACGAAAACGATAGGTAGTAGTTTTGTCGCGTGCAGGCTGCGGCCGCTGCACTGGTGGTCTTGTTGGCCTGCTAATGAATTGAAAAAATAATTAGGAGATGCACTCTGCTGTTGCTTCTGTTTATCTGTGAGTTTTGAAGTTAAAGTTTACTTCGATTTGTAGCTCTCAGTTGCTATCAAAGGGAAAACATCAGTTACTGGACACATTCACGGCTTATCTCTTGAGCAAAAACTTGAGTGCCAGCCCCGCAACCACCACCGCCCCGACGATACCCACGCCTACCACACCATCTTCTGCTCACAGCAACAACAGGCCATCATCAGCCTCCAATTGCAGCAACAACCTTCAGTTCTCATCACAGACCTTTTGCAACGACCTCCTTGATCCGTTTGTGCAGCAGCTGCGCCTTCATGTGTGACGGCTCCATCCGGAGCAAACGCTCGCAGTAGCTGCGACTTGTGCGGTACTCGCCCAGTCCGCACAGCGTCAGTGCGATCCAGTACAAACTCTCCTTGGGGGCGTAACTCTGCTTTAGCAGATCTGATAATATACTGGATAAGCCAAGGTCACTTGTTCACAAAGCTGCAATCATCCGGTATCAATACCTTCCAGTAATCCGATCGCGCGGTATTTGTCGTCGCGCTTGCGGCTTTTTGCCAATGCAATGGCGTATCGCAGCTTGACCTACACTCCGCAACAGCAGAAGGTGATAACGTAAACGACCGCAAAAGTACCATTCCGCACTCGTTTGGGGCGGAATCAGACGCTACCTGAGGCGACGGCTGCTCCTTCTCCTGCTCCTGCAGATACTCCTCGCGCGCGGCCGCCAGCTCTTCAGGGGAGAACCAGTCCACGTCCGTCTTGGCGCCCTTCATGGTCATGGCGCCCGCCTGCGCGTTGCCTGCCTGCCTCCGTGGCGCCTCCGCGGGTCAAGTGCAGACGCTACTCTTTTTTGCTGCGAATTCTTCAATACGGAAAAATGGTGTGGCGCTGTGTACAAATGTCAATTTGGACCGTTTTTTTCTTCGTCACACGTCACAGATTCAAGTTGAAGACGGCGGAATGCCTCTTTGATTAAAAGCCGCAGAGCCTTATATAGTGTTATTGCTGGTGTGTGGGGTGCAGTTAGGGAGATTTGGTCGCTGGAGCAGGCGAAGGAGGCGCCTTGGGCAACGCAAAGTCCTTGCGATACGCTTTCCGCACGTTGAGGAAGAGCTGGAGGCAACGATAAAGTGAGATATGGTGAGCTTCAGCTTTTCACCGGTCAATGCAGGCTGTGGATGTACATGAATGTTGAGCAGGTTGATGAAAATGATGCCGCTGAACGCCATAGCGAAGTGCAGCTGCAAGTGACAAGAACATGCTGTTAGAAAACGTGACGCAACACACGCTATAACTACAAGTACTTTGTACCTGTTGCGCAAAGATATCTCTAGCTTGATATGTTAGCACGGCGACCGTCAGGTGTGGTGCGAATCGTGCTACGATGAACGACCCCCACTGCGCGTGCCATACCCACCGCAGAAGCCGTGACTGTCGCGCCGAGTATTTGCTCATGGTGAGCAGTTTTCGGGCGTGCATAAACACCGAGTGCAACTCGCAGACCAGCGCGAGCGACAGCAGCGGCACGCCTACAGTCTTGGTGAGTGCAGAGATGTAGCAAATGAGCACCACCACGTGGTGCAGGATGATGCCGGGAGACTTGACGTACAGGCCGTTCAGCATGTAGTCCCACAAGTCATACCCAAAGTATCCTGCAGCAAGGAGCACCAACGCAAGCGTCAGCCTTTTCATCACAACAATCACTCCCATCACTTCGTTACCGGTGGAGACAGCGGTGGCCAGGAACTCGCCGCTCGTCACCGTGTTGACATAGTCGTCATGCAGCGAGTGTGCTGAAAGCAGAGCCGAAAGCGCCAACAGCGATGACAACGCCGAGTGCAGCATCGACACAGCCGTGTTGCTAAACAGCAGCTGACCGAACGTAGATAATGTTGGAAACGCCTTCACCTTGGCCGAAGCCAATGGTACAACCACGACGCGGACCATGGCAAACGCCTGACAACAAGAACTCATGAGCAACATCAGTGTCCAATGAATTATTCATATCAGTTTGTCAAAAACTGCAGCCGTACCAGTGAGGAGGCCGCGACAACCCACAACCGTGGATCAGAGTACAGCTACCAAAATGTGTCATCAAAATCGGTTATTTACGTCGGAGCCGATTCACGTTGCAATCGACAAAAGTCTCACCATGGCCGCGCACATACTGAACCACGTGACAACGAGCGCTTCGGTGAGCATGGAGGTTGCAAAATCTAGTATTAATTCACGTCTTCAATGCGGCCGGTTCGGGGAATGCGAAACTGGAGCTCTTCTTGCCATCGGGTTCTTTGGCGTTCCCAGCACGGCGCCCGCCTATCAATACCAGTCCGCCATTACCGCCAATCACGAGGTCCAAAATGACATTTCTACCAATCATGCCGCTGTTATCATCGGAGACACTGACGTCACCATCAATTTGAACGCTTCGTGCAATGATCGACAACAGGATACATAAATGTACCCGATTCGGAGGTGGCACTTTTTGCCTTCATGTACATGTGTGGAGTGACTGCAACGAACGAGAAGTAGACGAACTGTAACGCAACTCTGTCTTTATAGAGAAATAAAAAACGTTTTTCTTTGTAAAAATGCTACAGGCTGGAGGCGCAGGAAGTGAAAACGAGGCTGCTGTCAATCCACCGACTCGCAGTTATACACACATTTTCTTCTCACTCTTCACGTCCAGGGTGGGGGGAGATTTGGGGGCTCGTCGCCAGCCAGCGGTTGCGTCGAAGCCAGGACCTTCTTGCTTGTGTCGCTACACGTCACTCTCATTTTTGTGCACTTGGTGGTCGTCTGATAAATTATGATGATACTGGACGAGGACAGAGCTGGCTGGTGACGTGGCCTTAGGTCCGTCCTCTTTACTCGTCTTCACGGCAGATGCGCTGGAAAATGGTCAGGCGCGAAAACTTGGACGTCGCGGACTCAGCGCTGCTCGACGACCGCGGCGACACGGCGTTCAGAGCCTCGGCGCTGCAGCTGCTGGTGATACTGCTGCGCAGACCAAAGCAACCCAGGTCGCTGCTCTGGAACGAATAGTCCAGGAACGGGTCGCGACTCAGGTACGAGTCAAACTCAGGCTTGGGCGGCGATACGCCGCTCAGGGGCACCAGCGTCATCGGAGCGTTGAAGCCTCCGAATGGCACGGACAGGTCAATGGGCTCGAGCCCGTTGCCGTACGGGTTCACCAGCAAGTCTTTGTTCTGTGCATCTTGGTCGTCCGACTCGCTCGCAGTGCTCGACATGTTGTCACGCAGGTCACCACTGCCGTAGTTGACGAACCGCTGGTCCTCGTCGCCCGGGTGCCGCGTGTGGATGAAGCGGCAGCGCGAGCCGTACATGCATTTACCCGTGGACATGAAGGCCTTGCAGCGCGTGGTCTTGTACTTGGGGTGGCGCAGCACGCCGCGCAGCTCGTCCTCGCCGTGCGCGAACTGGCACTTGGAGCCGTAGCGGCAGCTGCCGTTCTCCGTGAAGTGCTTACAGAGCTCAGTCTTGTAGAGATTGTTGCGCGCAGTCTGCGGCAGGCGTCCGCAGTCGACGATGTCGCCGTTGGCCAGCACGTGCATGCGGTTGGGGCTGCCGTAGCTGGGAGTCTCAATGGGGCCCATGTCGGTCATCCGCATATCTGTTGGTTGGCTTGTGTGAAGTGGCGTCTATTGCGTTGTGCGTCTTGCACGGATCGAAAGGCAGCGCTCTGGAGAAATGTAGAGTGAGTAACTCGGTGCACGCGTCCGAAGGAGCGAGAGGAGACCGGTGGAGGCAGAAGACGACGAGCGAGCGACGCACTGCACGTATCCAAGGAGTGAAGGAGCTGTCGATCCCCGATACGAGCGAATTGCGTTATGGCGTGCCAGCGCTCGGTCTCAATGGCCCCAGCACAACCGGACACTCTGAATTTCTCACCGGCGTAGAAGCGGCCGGCGCCATCCGCTCGCTCGAGTATCAGAGCCGAGCGACGACATTTGCAACAGGAACCCTGCCCCTTCTGCCTTATCTCGACCTTTTTTGCATACAAACGCCGAGTCAAAAAAAATCGGCCAAGCAAGAGGTGGTGGAGACGCTCGGGACCTTATTCCTCGCGGCCTTCCCTTCCAGTTCGCGGTGAGGACGCTGCAAGTGGTTCCTCGAGCCGTGATTTATTAGATTATTAGATAGCGTGGAGTACTGTCTTCTATTGCAACAAGGCTGTTGCCCACTTTCTCGGGATAGGCTCACGAGCGACAGCCTCGCTGGCGGTGACTCGCGCAGGGATGGGGCTCTCACTGTGCTTGGGCATCCGCCATCTGGCGCGGCGAACTTGGCTTGAGCCCGTTTTCTTGCTGGTTGCAGTTTCATTGCCGAGCTCCATACAGCCGAAAGGCATGAAACTCAACGAGTCTTCAGCCCCGCAGCAGCCGGAAGATGTCAAGCACCATCCGTGCACCAAGATCCACTCGCCGGGACTCGATGGAGTGTCGATTGCCAGCTCGCGGCACGTGCGTCCTCCGAACAGATGGCGCCAGTCGGGCTTGGCGCTCCATTCCGACGTCCGCGGCTGGAACCCAGGAGCTGTCGGTGCGGCCAGCTCGCTCCAGCTTCTGAGGCTGTCCTGGCGGCCGTATTTTTCCGTTGCGCCGACTTGTCTGCACGCATGTGGTGCCACCGAAAACCACGAGCAGATGACGAGGAATTTTCGCCGTGCTGGCTACCGAGGCCGTCGCGGGGTCGACAGGCTCAGCTTGACGCGGGGCTTGACGCCTCAAGCAACGCGGAGACTCGGCCCGAGCAGCCGACGCCACTCTAGTCAGGCGCTTCGACACTCTCCGTGACGAGGCAGCGAGCGTAGCAGGAGCACACGTTGCATGCAAAACGATCGTTGACCGATTGGCTCTGCTCCGTAGGTTTTTGACCGGCGGCCGCAACGCTATTATATGGCACGCACGCCGCGAAATCCGCCACGCGAAATCGCGGCGTAAAAGAGCGCGATTCCCTCTAGAAGCATCGGCCGATCGCCCAGCGACGAGCACGCCAGCCTGGTATGAGCGGACAGGGGATCGGCTCCATCTGCTTGCTGCACGCACAGATACAGTAGCCTCTGCCGGAGGGGGTGCCGCGAATCTTCAACGGATGTGATCTCAACGAGATCTTGGGATCAAGCGGATACAGTACCGCTGCCTTGATGATCGCAGAGCGCATCACTGCCCGGCACCGGAGACCAAGTCAACATCCTGCAACTCTTGTACGAACGACAACCCAGGACAAGACAAGTGACGACACCACAATCGCACAATGCAACAATGAGATGGACGCTTGCACGCAGAACCAGGCCGACGGGCCAAGGCTCGCGAACGGCGTGTTTCTGGAGCTCGCCCTTGGGAAACGGCGTTGCATTTACGAGGCAGCTCTACCAGGTGCGTCAAGGAGCTGCCGCTGCTGCCTCCGCAGACTTCTCCACGAGGTCCCAATAGTGCACCACGTTCTTGGCCTCCATGACCTTCCGCGCCGTGACCGTCGTCCGGCACTCCTGGAAACGGAAGTTGTTGAACGCCTTGCGCGCGACGACACCCTGCCACACCAGCAGGCAGCCGTTGCCACGCTTGGCCGCGTCCTCGTCCTCGCTGTCCGACTCCTTCTCGGCCTCGCCAGCTCCTTGCCAGTCGATGCGCCGCATCATCAGTTTCGTGTACTGCTTGATAGCCTTCTTACCGCCTTCCACCACCACCATGTTGATATCACTGTCCTTGCAGAGCAGCACGCCTCCCGTGAGGTGATACTGCTGCGCGTTGACATCCACCTTGAATCTGTGCTGCGGGTTCGAGAGATCAGGCACTCTGTTTCAGTAGTAGAAGTTGAACCGAGTTAGTCGACACCAAACACAAAACACACAACGAGATAGCGCAGAGCACGTACTTGAAGAGCGCCACATGGATGTCACCGGCAGCGTCCTTCTTAATCTTGCGAAGCTTCTTCTCACGACGCTCCTCGGGCGTGAGCTTGCGCGCGAGGTTACGCATCTCGTGGTTCTTTTCGCGCTGTGCGATCTGCTCGCGAACCTTGCGCTCAATAGCCGACGGGTCTGCAACAGCTTGCTCCGAAAGCACGCGCATCATGTTGGATAGCTTCACCTTCGGTTCTGGGGGTGGTAGTAAACCCAGTGCAACCTTATCCTGTTTCTCCTTCTCACGGTCAGCACGGTTTTGCCGGCGGATTTTCTTGCGCTCCTGCATTGTTCAATCAAAAATGCACATATGTGAGCAACTGAAATGCACCTCATGACAGATACACAGCGACCGGTACGTACTACAGCAGTAAGCATGAGCGGCACAGCCACCGGCTTGTCGTCGTGCTTGACAATCAGATTGAGCCGCGCCGGGTGCTCAATGACGTGCATGGTGCCGCAGTACTTGAGCTTCATATTAGCGTACGAGACCGTCGCATCTGGGTTCTCCTTCCGAACTTTTGTTTTGATCAAGCCAAATTTGTCTACCATGGCGCGTTTGTCCTTCGGAAGATATTCCACATCCCACCACTCAACGTCCGGCGTGATCATCTCTGGCTTAGGTGGCACCTCCACGGTATCAACCTCCATTCTGCCGGCTTTTTCCTCATCTTGAGGGGTCGGCTCTGCTGATTCATCGATCGGCACGATTGATTCCTTCTCGTATCCTCGCGGGTTGCGCCCCGACGTAAATCCAGCCATCATTTTTTTGGCATCACGCGCGCGCACTTGCTCAGCCTGCTTTACATAAGTGCCTTGAGAGACAAAGTTAAAGGTCTTGCGAGCGCGCCTGCAATCCAAAGCAACCAGCCAAATGTTAGCTACACTTCCCACATTTGGATACTTTTTCACACGTACGTCTCTCGCTTCGTGACCTTGAGCCTCGGGTCCACCGTCTCCAATTTGTCCTCCACGTCCACTGTGCGATGCGATAAGTACGGGTTCTGCTTCTTCTTGGCCTCCCCGCCTCGGGATGCTCCCTGGTTCGCCTTAAGGGTCGCGACGGGCGCCACCATCGGTTTCTCCGCGACGACATTTCCATTTGCGTCAACCTCTCGCCCCTGTTCATCCAGCAGCAGCGGCGCCGGCATAAATGTACCGCCGCCCGCATCCTGTGAGGCAGCGGATGCAGTAGCTGCGGCTCCAGGCTTCCGCAGCAGCGCCTTGATGTGGCTCATCTGGCTCTGCACGGACTTGTAGATCTGGTCTGTGCGCCGCCGCTTCTCCTGCTCGATGCGGAGCAGCTCCTCCGGGTCTACATGCGTGGCTGTGGCGCTCGGGATGGCCGCTGGAACGGCTGCAGCGACCGATCCGGGGATAGCCAGCGATATCTTGGCCGCTGCAGCGCGCGCCAGAGCCGCGGGGTTTAGCGCGGGCGCTGCACCAGAGGCTACAGCCTGTCGCTTAGACGCTGGGGAAGCGGGGGCCCCTGGGGCGTCGCTGAACCTGCTCTTCCGCTTGCGTCGAGGTGCCTCACCGTGGTGCTCCATGATGCTCTTGAGCTGGTGGCCGATTGGGTGGAGCGAAGCGGTAGCGTGAGTGCCCGGATAAGTACGGATGACACCCCCCAACTTGCGCGATACTGTTTGAGAGGCATATCGAATCTGACAGATGCAGGGCGAGAAAAAAAGCCAGCGCTCGATGTATGCTGTTCGATAGTTCAAGAGTGAGGCACAACTCACGGTTGGAACGGCGTTCTTGTCCGCTTTCGATGGGTGAGAAAATGCCGTTCGCAAGACTTTTACGTTTCACTGTTGAAACCGCTGCCATCTATTTACACGATACATTGATTTTCAGCAGGTGTGATTCTACTGTGTATTTGTATCACAAACCTGTTGATCCCGATATAGCTACAGACATCTGATACGCTGCTCCGATGCTTTCTCGCAGCAGCCTAACATTGAAGCCTCCCTTCCCTCACCCAAATGGAGCCCCACACAAGAGAAAAGAAGCCGTACACGGCAAGCCGAATATTGAGCCGAAATTCCCGCGTGATGACGTCCAAGTCGTCCAAGAAGAAGCCGAGCCTGGCCGAGGTGATGGACGAGCTGCAGAGCCGCTTCCTGGTGAACCTGCCCGAGTCGGAGATGGCCTCGAGCGAGCGCCTCTTCTTCCAGATCGAGCAGTGCTACTGGTTCTACGAGGACTTCTACGCCGACCAGTACGCGCACCTGCAGCACGTCAAGCTCAACGACTTTGCCCGCCAAATGTTCGCGCACTGCCCGCTGCTGCGGCCGCTCGCGCACCGCTGCGACGAGCTGTTCCAGGACTTCAAGACGTACCAGCGCCAGGTGCCCGTGGTGGGCTGCATTCTGCTCAACGCGGCGCGCACCAAGCTCGTGCTCGTGCGCAACTGGAAGGGCACGTCCTGGACGTTCCCGCGCGGCAAGGTGAACGAAGGGGAGACGGACATGGACTGCGCGCGGCGAGAAGTGTTCGAGGAGTGCGGCTACGACGTGGGCGACGCGCTCGCCCCCAAGCAGTTCCTCGAGTTCGTGGCGAACGACCAGCGCATGCGCATGTACTTGTGTCCGGACGTCCCTGAGGACTACGCGTTTGCACCGCAGACGCGCAAGGAGATCAGCACGATAAAGTGGTTCACGTTCGACGCGCTGCCAAAGAAGACGTGGAGTGTCATGCCCTTCATGTCGAGGTTGAAGCGGTGGGTGAAGGGCCACAAGACGAACAAGAAGAAAAGCAGCAATGCTGCTACCAACAGCACAGGCCGTGCCGCCTCGGCGCCACGTAATCGACCGTTGGCGTTGATCACGAACGGTGCAGCGCAGCAGAACACGGACAGTGGCAAGAAGAAGGCCTTGCAGGGGGAGCGGTCAGTCTCGACGCCGCACAATGATCGACCAGATACAAACGGCTCTAGGAAAGCCAACCGCGGCCACTTTGGCACGGAGTTTGACACAGCCACGTCCTATGATGGCTTGAATGACGAGACGTTCGGCAACGCGAAGAAGGGCTTCAGCGTGGAGGAGATGTTCAGTGTGAACGAGCGCCTCACGGGCCAAAAGTTCGAGTACGATGGCAACCCGCACGATTTCGGCAAACCGACGTCGCGACCAACAGCAACGCGACCAACAGGTCCACTATTTAATCCCCAGGGGCCGAAGCCTGTGCAGATCATGACGCGACCGTCGTCTGCACCATTGAAGCGCGTGGATGAAGAGATGTGTCCGTCGCCTAGTCCACCTCGCCAATCAACGGGATCGACACCGTTCGGGTCCTTCCAGTTTGACGCCGTGGATATCATGGCCGTCGTGACGTAACTTGAAAGTGGCGTCGACAACCAGATCGAAGGAGTGAGCCTGCCGCCGCAAGGGTAAGGCATCTGACAAGGACCACGCGACTGCGAACTATCGCGCCTCTTGCTTTCACAAGGCAGGAGCAAGTGTCCTGTCCTCTTGAAACGATCTCTGCCCCTCACTGCATCCAGGCGGATCGTTCCTTCGACCAGGTGTCATTTCATATTTTGCATATTGTTTCTACTACGTTTGTACCATAGTTGAAGCTGCAGAGCGCCCCAACGAAGGATGCAGGAAGAGCACACGGGGTGCCTGTAGCTAGGTGTTTTTTAACACCGCCCATTGCGAAGAGTTATTTATCTGCTGCGGTTTGCAACCCCCGAGCCATACATACGTAGGCGGGGGTATCTGACTGAAGCATGACCTCAATCTGCAGAGTCACAAGGTATGGAGATGAAGGGATTAGCAAAACAATCAATTCATCGAAGGCCGGCGAGACGACGCGGACTCTGTCATTATCAACTTCTCGTACACACAAGGGCTTTGTAAATAGCCGCAGACCGAAAACTTCATGTCTAGAGCAGTCATCCAGCCTACACAATACTTCCCGGTGGCACAAGAGCTGTCTCCGCGTTAATGGGGTGCAACGTCTGCCTTTGACCGCCGCATTTACTCCCCAGGTGAAGTAGTGTAAGAAATCCAGCACACGAGGACAAGCTGCAAGCAGGACACGCTGAAGAATCGAAACCGCAACGACACGATTAGTCCACATCCATAACCCAAGACGTGGCGCCTAACACATTCTTACCCAAAGAGTAAGTAGTTCCGGAAGAGGCGGTTTTCAGGAGTTGGCTCCGCTACGGTCCCCTTCATGCAGTTCAGCTGCGAAATCACGAAAGCTTGTTTAGACCTCACAAGTCCACACACAGTAAGCAGAATGACTCACCGTAAAATATGACGCCGCAACACCAGTGTACAGGAGCGACACGTAGTAAGCGATAGAGCCAAGCAGCTGGAAGACGATCGTATTGATCACCAACGGAATGTACTTGTAACCCGAGAACGACACCAAGTCCAGGAATGAGATGGAGCTGTTCAGCACGTAGAGGCAGGCAGCCAGCACACCAATCTCAATGAGTTGCATCACGAGACAATAGCTTGCGTCCTTAGTAATGACATCGGGGCTGAACCTGTTATCCAAGTCAGTTCCGTAGTTCGTGAGCAATCCATTCATAAGCAAGATCCAAGTTGAAGTTGACTATCGTGCATTGCAACGTACTGGTTCGAAGTGCCTTTGCTGTAGCCCACAATCAAAATGTAGGTGAGAAAACCCATCAGCGGGATATAGAGATCCGGGGCATTGCTGTCACGCGTCGGAGGAGCATACTGCATCTGATAATGTGATTAGGACTGGGATCAAGCAAAAGGGGACATATTTAACCCCCAGCGACGTACCGGCTTGGATTCATCTTGCTCTCCATTTCCCATGCGGCGCCAGTTCTTGTGTCTGAACGGGAGCAGCAGAATCTAATAACTCAAGAAATGCACCTTCAGACAACAATACCAAAAAAATGAATAACCAGGTTGAACCCGCACCTTGAGACGGCTCTTTACGTAAGAGTTGTTGACAGTGAAGTAGTACTTGAGGCTGCCCCACACCCCGTACGCTCCCGGGAGGTACATCTCCGATTGCTTCTGCAGGAAGTCCTGTGCGCTGTTCATCGCCAGTCCTGCCATCGGGTTGCTACAACCAAAAATGACCCCATCAGTTCCACCAACTCCCCTATCATCAAAATTTTCTGCAAACCTGGAGAACTGGTTGATGAAGTCCGGCTGCTGTTGCTGCGGGTGCTGCATGTGCGGCCGCGGGTTGCTGCTCGGCGGGGTCTGCTGCGGAGGGTTCTGTCCGTAGCCGCCAAAGTTGTTCGGATGGCGGTGCTGGAATCCCGCGGGCGTCGCCTGGAACTGCTGCTGCGGAGCGGGCACCGCATTGATTCCTGGCTGGTGGAACTGCATAGCACGACGTACGCGGGTCAGCCACAATCTCCCGCGTCCTAGGAAGTTAACCACTTGTTCTCACGTCCTGGGAGAAGGCCGGTGCGGCCTGCGAGTTGAAGAAACCATCGTCCTGAGCCTGAGTCTGAGCCTGCGGTTTCTGGTAGAATTGGTGCGCAGGCCCGCGCTGCGGCGCCCGCTGCTGGCTCACGACGGGCTGCGTCGGGAACTGCGGGGCAGCAGAGAAGCCTGGCGCCGACTGGAACTGCGTCGGGCGCTGGCGCTGGTTGGGGTTCGGGATCGATCCTGCAGGACGTAAGGGGGGCGTGTTAAGGATCCTGTGGCGCGGCAGGAGGGACGCAGAGCGGCGCTGTACCTGGTTGAGCCATGATAATCTTGTCTTCGCTTTGTTCTACGTGGCAAAAAACAATTGTGGTGTGGTGTACACAAAGTCCTGTATTGAGAGCATTTTGAACTTGGTCGTCATTGGCGATGGCGTTCTTGGCGGACGATGACGACGCCTTCGAGGCCGTGCTCAGCTTCGTGGACGAGTTTGCAACAGATGCTGCGTCGTCTGCAGCTGCTGCAGGAGTGATGGTAGACGATGAGCTGGATCTGACGTTGATGGAAGAGATGCCGCTTCAAGTTGATGGCGAAGAAGTGGAGTCCGCTCCTGCTGCTGGAACGCTGCGTCGTTCGGCGAGATTGTCGAGTCAAGACAGTTGCAATGATGGTGACGCTGTTGCAGTAGCTCTGGGCGCTTCCGGATCTCTTCGTTTGAGACGTCGAACGGTCGGCAGTGCCAAGAAGAAGATGCTGCGCAAAGCAGGCGTGTATGGAGACGCTAGCCGTGTTCGCAACGAGCGCAAGCTTGAGGTCGCCTACTTGCACGAGAAAGTTGGTCAGTTGGAGTCCAAGCTGCAGACGCTGCAGGAACGCACTGACCCAGTAGCTGCAATGCTGTTGGAGCAGTCAAGGCAAAACGGAAGCCAAGGGGACGAGGTGCGGCCTCGTGCAGGAGTCTTTGCAAACGTGGGGTCAAGTGAGGAACGACTATTGAATGCTCCGAGTGCATGGGAGGGTTTTGCAGCTCGTGAGCGAAGTCGACGAGAAGACTCGGAGCGTGAGAATGTCCGGCTGAAGCTCATTCTCGCGAGTCAGATTAAGGTGGCGAAGAGCTTGGAGAGCATATTGCTGAAGCGAGCGCAGCAACAGGTAGAGTGTATTCTTCTTCGTTGTCCTAATTCACAATTTCGTTTGGATATAGAAGTAGTGGTAGAAACCAACTCGTCTTTCGTTTGTGATAACACTGCTGGTTCAGATTGCCGATTGCTCCGCATCGATTCAGAGATCAGTGGACGTAGGATGCCCTTCACGCCACACACTGGACTTCTGCGCGGACGCTTCGGACTTCCAGGAACTGCTGCAGTATCTCAATGCAACGTACAATGAGGTGGATGCGGTACTGGCTGCAAATGGTCTCGCTTGGATGGAATTGACACAGCAAGACGTGCAAATGCGCGAAGGTGTCAATGGAATGTACCTGGAGGTGTTTTCGAACAAAGAGATGCCTTTCGGATTGCATGCTACCGCAGAGGCGACATGGAACTACTTCAAAGGCTCAAAAAAACATCGAGGCACCCTGTACGCGAAGGCAGCGCAGGTACGTGGACCCGCCAAAAGAAGTTCATTTTGTCATATTCTTCTTGTGTCTGATGTTCTTCGATACTGACATGGTACTATGGGCTCCTGCACCGATTGGATATGCAGAACCTTGACACCCCATACACGATCATCGAGCATTTTTCCAAGGAGCTGGTCGCTGGCAACTCGAGCACGGACGTCCGCATCAAGCAGATCGTACGCCGATACGTCGAAGCCGACCGTGAAATTGTTGTCTGGGTAGCGTCCATCACGCCCGTTGACATCACACAAACTCCATTTGGAGGATTTACTTCCCGTCATCGGAACTACGCAGTCATCAAACGCGCCAGAGCTTCATCTCCTCAGCACGAGTTGTCATTGCTGCAGCTTGTCTCGCACGGCATGCTCGACACGCAGACAGGCACCATCTACGATCCCAAGTACGTCCGAGCACTCACCGACTTCCTGCTGAACGACGCAGCACGCAACATCAAGGCCGACCAGCAGCTCATCGAAAACGTCCTCATGGACCAAATGCTGCAGCGTTAAGTAAGAAAATCGTCCACCTCCGGAGGTGGACTTTTTTGCCGCTTTTGGTCCACACAAAAAATAGACAGCTCAAATCTGGACGAAATAGTTCAGCACAAATTCGGTGGGATGGCGTTCCTGGAGGACGACGATGCCATGCGCGCGTTTGAAGCCGCGCTGAGCTTCGTGGACGACTTCACAGTCGATGATCCCTCGACAGAAGGCGCAGCAGACAATGAGATCTCAACCGTGCAGCTCCCGGTCGGGAACGGATCAGAAATGCCATCTCCAGACCTCGAGAGCGCCTCGAATTCTGCAGTTATCGTAGACCCTGCGGAAAACTCGAAGAGAAGGCCACATCGGACATTAGCAGGATCAAATCTGTCAACTATCAACGGAACCGCGGTGCGCTCGGTCTCGGAAGCTGTTAAATCGAGGCGTCGAGCGGCTGACAATGCCCGGAAGAGGATGCTGCGCAAGGCCGGAGTCTATGCAGACCCCAACCGAGCGCGCAACGAGCGGAAGCTAGAGATTGTCTATTTACGTGAGAAAGTGGGGCAATTAGAGGCGAAATTGCAGAATCTGCAGGAGCGACCGGGGGACGCAACAACAGTAAAGCGGCCAACCTTTCACGAAAGTGGCAGTTGTGCTGGTGCCTCGACGGAGTCCACACAAGTGCAGGTTTCTAGTATATGGGAGGGCTTTGCAGCTCGTCAGAGGAATCGGCGGGAGAAAGCAGAGCGCGAGAACATCCGATTGAAGCTAGTGCTGGAAGGCCAAATTAAAGTGGCCAAGAGCTTGGAAAGCTTACTGGTGAAGCGCGCCCAGCAACAGGTACGAGACGAGCGCTGTTGTGCCTTTCTATCCGTGGTATCTTCGCTGAATCTCTGTCGCTCAATGCGTTGATGGCACAGATCGCTGAGTGCTCATCATCGATTTTGAGACCAGGCGATGTTTCTTGCCCCTCTGGCCGCACATTAGATTTTCGTGCGGATGCTGCCGATTTTCAGGAACTACTGGAGTATCTTGACGCTGCGTATAGCGAGGTTGATGCAGTTCTTGCCGCGAACGGTCTCACCACCATGGAAATGACCCAGCAAGACTTACACATGCGCGAAGGGGTGAATGGGATGTATCTCGAAGTGTTTTCTAACAAGGTCATGCCGTTTGGGTTGCATGCCACTGCGGAGGCGACCTGGAACTATTTCAAGGGCTCGGAAAAGCACCGTGGAAATCTATACGCAAAAGCGGCACAGGTACGCAATTCTTTTCTGGCCCCTTCGGTCGAAATATTCCGATGACTGACCTGTGCTGTTTTCCCAACTTTCACCGCAGAACCTAGACACGCCGTACACGATTATCGAGCATTTTTCAAAGGAATTGTTCGCTGGCAATTCAAGTACAGACGTCCGCGTGAAGCAGATTATAAGGCGCTATGTCGAGGCTGATCGCGAGGTCGTGGTGTGGGTAGCGACCATCGCACCTATTGAAATCAAGCGTAAGGCACTCACTGGGCTGGTTTCCCACCATCGGAACTACGCGGTCATCAAGCGCGCCAAGGACTCCACATCCGAGCGGGAACTTTCATTGCTACAGCTAGTCGCGCACGTGACATTGGATACCCAAGAGGGCACCATCTACGACCCGAAATACATTCGGGCGCTCACCGATTTTTTGTTGAGCAATGCGGCAGGCAACATCAAGGCCGATCAAGAACTCATTGAAAACGTGCTGATGGATCAAACGCTGCACCAGCATTGATCCTTGAGTGCCCATGAGACCAGATCGGCGGCAAGCGCACCGTGTAGGCGCTGGAAGCTGGTCAGGAATGGCTCGGGTCTACCAAAATGTGTTCAAGTTGTCCCGGACAAGTGAAGACGTCAAGGGGCACAAGTGTGAGAGGACGACGTCTACAACCCGAGTAAACCGTTGCTTTTGTGGTTTACGCCCCCTCGACAATTCAGTTCATTTTGGGGTGGAGGTTCTTATCTATGCTGAACACCAATTCTGTAAATCACTCCCAGAGTGTCGAGACAAGCTTGCATTCGTCAAAACCACGAAACATCATACTGCACCTCTCCTTCATCATATTATAACCCGTGGGGGTGGGACTCCAATCACTACTTGCCGCGTTATGGCGTTCCTGCAGGACGAGGACGCGGCGCGCGCGTTCGAGGCGGCGCTCTCGTTCGTGGACGAGTATTCCTTCCCGGAGAGCGCCGTACACGCGTCTCCCGCGGCG
>JAHWLE010000673.1:0-18924 GCA_024679135.1 Phytophthora foliorum | reverse complement strand
GTCGCTGGACCTCGAGGAGCCGGCGCCGCGACGCCGGGCCGCGGCCGTGTCCTTTCAGGTGCAGGAGGCAGCGAGGATGGACCCAGAGCACAAGGCCAGTCTGCAGGGCGAGCTAGAGGTGCTCGAGAGGATGTTGTGGGAGCTCGAGACGGAGACGGAGAGACGCAGTTGGCAGCAGACCCCGCAGAAGGTCAAGATGCAGCACAAGAAGTCGCCGAAAAAGGGGTCGACCATGGAGATCAAGGAGCCGGAGGAGGGACAGGAAGACGTCGGTGTGGGTGGAGAAGAAGAGGGTGGAGAAGAGACTGAAAAAAGACTCGGGGATGTGTGCTATAAGTCTCTGGAGATTGGGCTGGAGTTGACTCGCAGGGTGGATATGGTACGGAATCTGTTACGGAGTCTGGCAGTAAGATCGCAGCTAAGGTTCTGTGGTGGTGTGTGCTTGGTTGTGGTGGTAGCTGAAGAAGGAGCTGGATACTGAACGGAGACTACGCGAGGATCGCGACCTGAAAATCGACATGCTGGAACAAGAGGTCCGCTCCACACAAGCGAAGTGCAATTACCTGGAGGCAAAGTACCAGGGTGTAGCGTCACAAGTCGACGGAATGGTACGCTGATGGCAAGGGATCTTGCTAAGCATTAGCCTTTCTAACCCGCCTCTCACGTTTGCAGCGAGAAGCAGTCATCGCGACCGAAGAAGCCATTCACCGAATGACCGTGGCGTTCGAGTATTCACAACGAAGACGTGGCAAGGTCTCCAATCCTTCGACGCCAAACAAGCCAGGTACCGTGCACGATGCTGCCTGTTTGACGAAATTTGGTCGAGAAACTCACTGCCACTTCGATATTGCCTCAGCTGTGTCTCGACCTATCTACCTCAACGAACCTCTTAAAGTATCTAAGAAGTCTGCAACACCAAAGAAGCCGAGCATACCAGTTGATCAGCAGGAAAACTGGACACCGAACAGCCAGCATTGAGTGCCGGTCAATTACACGACGGTGCTCGTTGGATGCTTTTTAGCAAAGCTTTGATTTGATAAAATCAAGCAGCTTAGCTGGCAAAATGGTGTGGCTGCCTATGGTGACAAAGGGTAGGAGTGGTCGGTCTAGCCATGAACTCAAAGCCGACTTCGAAACCAAGATGGGTAGACTACGTACATTCGGACGGATCGCTAAGCCCGTTGCAAGTATCCGAACGTGGTTGCAGCCTTTCAACCAGATGCCAGCAATTTCAGTCGGTTCTCGTGTGGAGGAGACACGATGAGAATAGTCTGCGGAAAAATTGCAGCATGTGGTGGCGGCAGCCTCCATCGTCTCCGATTCTATCCCAACTGGCAAGCGTCGACGCCTTTGGTACGCCGGCTTCTCTTGAATACCAGCGTTGCGAGTCGCTAAATTATAGTGACCCATCGCGATCCGTCGACACTAGCGGGGCTTTCCACTTCGACACCTTTGTCGCCTAAGAAATTTTGGTGGAGAAGCGCTCCATTGTCGTCGAAAAACGTGGGGATGGAGTATATCAATCGAGAAGGCAAGCGTGACGTTGGTGCCAGTTGGTGCCAGTCCATACTTGATATACTTGGTGGTGACTGCAGTGCCGGCAATGATTCACAATGCTAACTTGGACTGGTCAACACTTGCTCGGCTCTCTTCTTTGCCAGTCGCGCAGGCTGCATTCGTAGCCACCCGGTGTCTGTCTCTTTGAAACTGGAAAGTATCCGCGCGTTATGGTTATTGGAGTGACACCGAAGGCCTCGAGCGCCCCATTCCTCGGTTATCTCCAGGTGGTCTCTAAAACAGCCGCATACAAAAGATATCGTGTCCACACGCCTCGAAAGCAATGCTGGTGTCCTGTCGTGCTTTTGGTACGAGTGGCGACCGCAGGTGGTGTGCACCCCAAGTAGCTTGGAGCTCGCTGCCGCTCACCGAAAGCTTTCGCTCGAATCGCCTCACTTTCAAATTTGCTTTGCACTCGTCAGCAGTCCAGCTACAGCAGCTTCAAGTTATCTTCACTCCCTCAACGTCTTTCTTCAGTCCCTGTCCAAGTCTTCTTCCCAGTTTCTTTGTCCAAGATGAACCTCACCAAGATTATCGCGCACCTCGCAATCATTGCTGCTACCATGGACTCGCTCACGTATGCTGGTCACTACACCCAGAAGGACCAGCAAGCCAGTCTCTCGAGCGATGACTCGTACACAACGTCTACTACCGCCGAAAAGGTGACCCCTACTTCGACGGCCAGCACTCCAACTGTGACTCCTGTTGCAACGACGGCAGCACCGACCGACGCAGTGATAATCGCTACTCTTTCCCCAACCAGCACTTGGTCCAACTCTCAATCCACAAACTCGGACAAAACCAACACCAGCCAAATTTCACACGATACTGGTAGCACCACAACAACCTCTCCACACGAGAGTTCCTTGGGCTCTGCTAACGGTGGCGTGAGCGGAGGCGTTGGCGCTGGTGTGTCGGGCTCGGCCAACGGAGGAGTGTCGGGTGGTATCGGCGGTGGTGTCGGTGGCGATGTCTCGGGCTCTGCTAACGGTGGCGTGAGCGGAGGCATTGGCGCTCCTTGCCCAAATTCGTCCACTATCTCTTCTGGCAACTCCACCATGTCGTCCACGTCCACGGCCTAGTCGACCCGCTCTCTTAGCCAGTAAAGTGATCGCTGAGGTCCATGTTGTATCTGCATTAACCATAGATACGCAAAACCATTTCTTGTACCTTTCGTACTTAGGCACGTACACTATTCATTTCCCAGTCAGAAAAATGCAGTACTCGCCACCCGAGTGGAGCTCCTTGGGCCGCAATGCGTTCGGCATCTACCTGGAGGTTATCAAGGGCGGCGTGGTAGTGGAAACGTTGCAATTGCCCCGCTCCGGCGACCGCAGCTTCGTCGTGGCCGGTCGAATGGAGACGGTGTGCGATTTGCCATTGGCCCATCCGTCCATTTCGCGGGTGCACGCGGCGCTGCAGTTCGACGAGCAAGGAGCCCTTTTCCTCTACGACATGCGCAGTACGCACGGCTGCTTCGTGAACAAGAAACGGGTGCTGGCCGACGAGTTCGTGCGGTTGCACATCGGTGACGTGCTGGTGTTCGGCGAGTCCACGAGACTTTATGCGGTCTGCGGGCCGCCGGAGCTGCTGCCGGCCGAGTACGAGTCGCTCAACTTGGCCAAGTTCAGGGACAGGCTGGAGAAGAAACGGGAAGTTTCCGAGAAAAACAAGCAGGAGGAGAGCAAAGGGGCGTCGTGGGGATTCGGAGAAGATGCTGAAGAGGAGGAAGAGAGTGAGGACGAGAGCTCTGCTAATAGTACAGAGGATCTACCAGACTATCTTCGCAATGTAAGGGAGGAGGAGGCTGAGAGGGGGGGGAACTGAAGCTGATAGTGTTGTTGCATGTTTGGTAGTTGGAGGAGGAGGACCAACCGTACAAGTCGAGTGTGAGCCAGTCGCAGGTTAGTGAAAAGGATCAACGACTGTTCCAGCAGTTGCAGACGCGCATCCGCAAAATGGAGAATCTCAAGCTGGAGCACTCGAGGATTTTAGCCAAGCAGAACCAGCTAGATGGACTGTCGGAGGGCCAGCAGCGCACGCTGGATCGCAATGAGCAACGCATTGATGTGTTGATGAAGGAGATTGACGACCTGGAAGGACGGATCCACGCCAAGAATGACCAGCGGACGAAGACGAGTGGGGCTTCGAGCACCGGTGCACGGAAAAAGCGGAATATCAATGAGGAGCTGTACGGCTACAGCAGCGATGAAGACGATTTTTACGACCGGACAAAGGCCAATCAGCAGAAGATTGCAGCTCGGAAGCAGAAGGTTACAGGTTCGACTACTGGTCCTGCAGCAGCGACGAAAGCATCTCAAGCCCCACAGAGCGAGGTGCTTACTGTGGATTCCATTCAGGCTAATGTCAAGGCGCTAGAAGATGAACTTGCTAAACTTCAGAGCGAGCTGACTGTTGCATCTGCTAACGCTGCTTCGACGCAAGCTGCACCCAATGAGAACAAGCAGGAAGAAGAAGCGGACTCTTTGGATTCTTTCATGGCAGCGACAACCACACAAATCCATGTTAGCGAGGTAAACACGCTTTCGAAACGGAAAACTGAAGTGGAGATTGAGCTGAAGCGCCAGCGACAACTGCTGGCAGTGGTGACACCAGCACTAGCAGCTCTGCCAGTTCAAAAACCAGCCGCCAAGACGATGGAAGAGCATGCGGCGAGCACTTCACACGCAACTTCCTCTGAAAAATCATCACTGGCTGAATCTACTGATACTTCTCCACCCAACAAAGCGAAGACAGCTCGACCTGCTACTGAATCGACCACCAAGAAGAAAGATAACTACTTGCCCCAGCCCAAGTTGACGTCCCCCGAGAAGAAAAGCATTCTTGTTGATAAGCCCAAGGCTCGCCCAGCATCTTCTGAAACCCAAAAGTCTGCGGTGAAAACTGTGCCCGAATCATCGGTGCCAAAGCGACGACGAATTTCAGGACCAGCAATGGGCCCGCCCAGGCAAATGAATTCTGGCACAAGCGGTGAGCAGCACGGTGACGACGCAAGTGTTTTAGAAGGAGGTGATCAAGTGTGGGTCCCGCCGTCAAACCAAACTGGCGATGGTCGTACGAAGCTGAATGACAAGTTCGGCTACTAAAGACGTGTTTGTTTATGCTTGCAATTGAGATAACGTTTTACTTCATCAGTCATGCATTTATTGTACTCATACTGTACAGCTTACCGGCCACCGCCATATCTAGCGCTGCCTAGTAGCTGTTCTTCTACTTGCTGGGCGGCCATGGTGTTGAAGATGTGCTCCAGCGATGTCTCGCTCACACCGTACTCGCTCACGTGTAGCTGCTCCTTGTTCTCCTCGAGCAACCCAAACACTGTATACGGCCGCAAAGACTGCTTCGGAACCTGGAAACGGAAGTGGCTTCCTTGGTGCTCGACGAGCTGGCAGCCTGAAAACTTAGACTGGAAAAACTCCAGCAGTGCAGCACCCATATTCTCAGTGTGCCACCAGGCGCAGAAAATATCAATGGGAATGATGCCGGACGTCTCGAGGTAGCTGTTAAGGACGCTGCCATTGCCTTCGCCGTTGATGATCTCGTGCGCCCGGTTAGGAACTCCAAGAGATGAGCACAGGCTGATGATGTGGTCCGGTGAAATACCAGGAGTGTTGCCTCCCAGAATGCGATACACCTCCAGTTGCAGTCTTCCAACAGAGGACGAGCTAGGCTCCCGCAGCTTCACCTCCACGATGTAGCCTCGGCCAAACTTCTGCTTCAAGTGTTCAACGCTGCCCAAACATTTCAGCTTGCCACTCACCAAGATCCCCACACGCGTGCACAGAGCTTCGCACTCCTCCATGCTATGCGTCGTAAGGACCACGCATGACTCCTTCGAAGTGCAGACACTCGCGATCACATCCCACATCTTCCTTCGTGAACTTGGGTCCACTCCCGTCGAAGGCTCATCCAAGAAAATTATGCTAGGATTTCCTATGAGGGCGATAGCCGTCGACAATTTCCGCTTGTTGCCTCCACTTAGCCCTCGCGTCAGCTTGGTTCGGTACTCAGTCAGGCCCACTTCCTCAATTTTCTGGTCAACAGCCTTCTTAACACGGTCGCTCGGAATTCCCTTCAACCGCGCGTAAAGCTTAAGCTGTTCTTCCACGGTCAGCAGATCATGCAACGAGTCGAATTGAGGGCAATAGCCGACCACTCTGCGCGCCTTATCACGATCACGAGACAAGTCGTAGCCTCCGAGTGTGACGAAACCATTTGTAGGAGCAATTTCGCCCGTCAGGACTTTCATTGTCGTCGATTTGCCAGCTCCGTTAATGCCAAGATAGCCAAAACACTCTCCCTTGGAAATCGAGAGGCACAGATCATCCAACGCAACTTTTCTTCCATCACCGTACTGCTGCCGCAGGTTACGAATGAACACGCTGTCGTTCTGGGTAGGATACGAGCGCTCCACTTTTTGGCGCTCCTTAGCTACATCGTCATCCTCATTGCGGGCCCGTTGTTGTCGAAGCTCTGGGCGCCACGACAAGCTGCGGTTCTCGACGACAAACACCAACAACATAAAAAGCACGATCTCAACGACAGCATAAGCGACAGGAGCCCCAGCGACATCGAGATCGAAGACATTGCGCACACAGCAATCTTCTCCACTCACAGCATCCCAGCACGAAGTGCAGGTGTAATTCGTGCCAAGACCTTCCCAGAGCCCAAAGAATGAAGGTGGAGCTATCGTCTCGCTGCTACTACCGTACAGAGCACTTCGACTCAGCTTCCGCGTGGCAATCTCGTAAATACCATTGTTCAGGCTGTACCCTGGGAAAAGCAGGAAAATCCATCGAAGATAGTTTCTGTCGAGAGAGGACAGCGTCAAATTGTCGGAGGAGTTGCTCGGTGTCAGATCAAAATCGATAAGTCGGCACAGAAACGAAAAAATACTCAGCAGACCACCCGTGCAGAGCGCAAATACCAGTAGTGACGTCTGCGCTACGGCGTGCTTCTTGAACTTGAAGGAAAACAAGTAAGCCATTGGGATCACAGCTAGAGCATGTGAGCCAATCAGACAAACAACACCCCATACTTCGATAGAGCTTGTCAACGTCCGGTCTGACAACGGCACCATGACCATGGAGGCAACGACTGTCACCAACATGAGAACGATATCGTGCGTCCATGTTGACAACCAGTATGCGGAGACGTTGGCACCGCAAATCAACTGCAAGCTCTTGGCATTTTGGTTGGGATTCTTTTCTCGAACGACGAATGCCACAATTGCAGCCGGAACGAAAGCGAACGCCAGCATCACCACGACGGACGTCAAAAAGGCGTTCAGAGTAGCCTGGAGTTTTGCGCCATCTTGGTCGAGGCAGTACTTGTTGTAGCACGGAGTAACTGGGTTGGAGGACGAAGTACCAGCGCACATATTACACGCGTAGAAAGGGGACTCAGCGTTTGTCTTGTCACAGCATGTTGAGGCGCTGCAATCGATCACACCAAGATCACAGTAGTTGAAGGTATAGCTGTCGCAACTGCTAGGAACCGATACCAACGAGAAGTTGGCACTTGAGCACCTACCCTGTCGCGACGATGATGCAAGCTCTGTTGCGTAGTCACTCGTGGTCATAAAGCTCGCCACGTCGATCTCAGGAAGTGAAACCAAGATGATCAGGAAAAGAAGCGGGATGCAGACAGCGTTCAAGAGGTTCTTCTTATCCCTCTTTGCAATACGCACACGCTTTGTCAGAAGAGCAGTGTATTGGCTCCACAGGGTCGCACGATTGGTCATCTCAGATGAAATGGCGCCAGTCAGTGTGCCGCGGGAATTCGCCGATGTTGCCGACGTCTTCCGAATTTGATCCACTGCTTCCACCCCACAGACAGCAACACCCATAGCAGCTTCTTCTTCACGATCGTGGGAGATGCGCAGGAATACTTCCTCTAACGTCGTCACGGACACACCATACTGAACCACGCGCAGGCGAAGCATTTCATCGTCAAGCACTTGCAGCATCGTCGAGAATACCCCCGACGACGTTGAGGGAAGCTGGAAAACCACTTCCGAGCCAAAGTTGCTCAAACATTTCGCTTCAGGTACGAAGTTGCGCAAAAATGTGCCAACCGCCTCGACATCACACCCTGGTGCTTTGATCATGGTCAAATTGTACCCAGCACCATAGCGATTCTTCAGGAATAGCGAGCTTCCAGCACAGCAGAGTTGTCCGTCGGCCATGATGGCAATTCTGTCACCAAGAATATCAGCTTCATCCATGAAATGAGTTGTGAGAACGATAACGCGGTCATCACGGTTCCGCTGCAGCAAATTCCACGTAAACCGACGAGAGTACGGGTCCATGCCGGACGTAGGTTCATCCAAGAAGACCAGCTTACTGTCTCCCATAAATGCTAACGCGACACTCAGTTTGCGCTTCTGCCCACCGGACAGATTTCTCGCAGCGACCTTCCTCTTCTCCACCAGGCCGACTTCTCGGATCATTCGCTCTACTTCTTCCTTTAGACCAACGAAAGGGATATATTTCATCGTTCCAAACAGCAGCAAGTGCTCTTCGACGGTCAGCTCGTTGAAAAGAACATCGTGCTGAGGACAGATACCCATGATTTGGCGGAGTTCATTGAAATTCTCTCGGACAGAGCGTCCGTAGAGCGTCGCATCGCCTGACGTGGGTGGAATGAGACCCGTCAGCATCGAAATTGTGGTAGTCTTTCCTGCGCCGTTGTGGCCTAACAGCGCGGTGATCTGTCCGGCGTATAGAGTAAGATTCAGGCCCTGGACTGCAACTTTCACTTCACCATCGTCTGACGGAAATTCCTTGCGCAGACTACGGATCTGGAGACACGTGCCTTTGCGTTCCTGCGCTGAAAGCGTAGCGTTGACTGGCTCCACAGAAGCCACAAGCCCAGGTCGGTCCTTCATCATCACAATAGACCCGTCCGACGACGTCTGATGGAGTAGTCGCATTCCACGCGGCGACGCAAACGAGTAGTTTGTCTGAGGAGATGATGCCGTGCTGGGAGATTCTAACACTAATACATCCTTGTCGGGTCGAGTTGCGCTTCCCGGAAACCAGTAGTCCTTGACGAAGAGGAAGTTCCACGGTTTGCGCATACCAAATTCCTGCGGCAGCACGTTATCACAGTACCAGCCGAGAACGACCAGAATGAGCGAATCCAAAATCAAAAGCCAGCTCATCTCGAACGCCGTGGGGACCGTAACAGGAGATTCCACCATTCCCATAGCGTATGCCAGCCCTCTACCAAGCTGAGCGCGGCGCACCAAGTCGTCAATGCCCAACGCAAACGCAGTCGGAGGTGCAAGAGCACCCAGGTACTTTGACGAGTTGGTCTTGGACATGACGGAGAAAAACGGGAAGAACAGCACTAACCACAGAAGCACCGATGCAATCGAGGCAGCCCTCGACTTGTTGAAGAACGGCGTGATGAAGTAGCTGAAGCTCACAATCGACAGGCTCAGCGCCCAGAACAAAAACACGAGCGTCGCGTACTCCGTCATGGGGAACACCTGGCCATACTTGAGTTCCGCCGCAATAATAAACGCCAGCGGGGTCGCCAATATCGCTGTCGTCAAGCACCACGAGCAAAGCAGCGTGAAATTCGAGAGTCCCATGATCTTCATCACCTCTCGGATCCTCGTCTCCTTCTCAATCACCATGGTTGTGGTGGTCGTGGACACGAACTTGATGTAACTAATCAGCAGAAACAGCCCGATCACGCTCTGGCCGCTGCTGTAGAACGTCGACATGTTGGTGCTCAGCGCGCCATAGTCCGTAAACTCGAGCGAGTCGAGGCCCGTACACAGAATCGTCCCTGAGTTGGACGCCGCCTCCGAGGAGCTGGAATACTCGTCCCCCGTTCCAAAAATCGTGTCCAAGTTGGCGATAAACACGAGCGCGAGCGTCAGCACGACCGGGAGGAAGAGCTCAAACACAAAGGACACGGGTTTGCGTCGTCGGATGACGAGGTTCTTCCAGATCAAATTGGTAACCTGTCTCCAGGCCGCTAAAGCGGCCTCCCACTTGGCTCGGGACGCCGCTGCGAACCTGGACTCGAGCTCGAACGCGGTCGCCGCCTGTTTCTCGGCGTATATCCTGGCCGCGACCATCACGGCCACGAAAAAGGCTGCGAGGACCGCTGTACACACAATGAGCGCTGTATTTTCGGCCGAGAGCCCGCACTGCTGGCTGTCGGCCACGGTGTCCTCGATCACGCCCTTGCAGTAGCTGATGTTGGACGAGGACTGCGGACAGCTCAGCACGGCGCTGGCCGCCGAGCAGCACGAGCTGGACGCCGTGACGGCCGGCTTGGTGCACGTGAGGCTGCAGGAGCCCGACGAGTCGACGGCCGAGGAGCCGCTGGAGCTCGTGACGATGTCCGAGGCGGCGGCGAAGCGCGACGAGCTCATCTCGAAGAAGCCCGAGTTCATGACGCACAGCGCGTAGTCGTAGTCGTAGGCCACGAGCGTCGAGAGGCACGAGGTGAGCAGCTCTGTGCCATCGGAGGAGCCGGAGGACGACGCGGAGGACGTGAGCAGCGACGCGGAGGAGGACGAGGACGTTGAAGCGGACGTTGTCGTCGTGGACGAGGGTCCGCCGGAGGGCATCATGGTGGAAGGCTGCCTCGCTCACCTAACGCGTTCCTGGAGTCGGAGTGTTGGTCAGGCTGGCGGATTCAAGAATGCGGAATCGAGTGCCGTCATGGACACAGCTGTGTCTAACGAGCGCGGTTTTGGCAGCGACATGATTACGAGGTGGGCCGCCTATACAAATCCAAGTCAATTTTAAGACGACTTCGATGTTCAGTTCTTGCACCCAAACGGAAAGCTGTGACTCAGCGCTGATACACTTCCCTGCAGCAGAATGCGATTGTACCATAGTTGCTAGCTGGTTGTCTACCTATGGGTGAGTTGTGCTCGGGTTTCACGCACTTCCAACGGAAATTCCAACTCGAAACCGTGGTAAGGTGGTTGTTGGCTGGCAACAGGTAACCCGATACCTGCGTTGGCATCTGGTGACTGCAATCGATAACGGGATGACCTCGGCATTGCACTTCCACCCTGACCACAGGTTGCTGCTTGATGCGGCAACTGCACGACTGAAATCCACAAAGGCCGATGGGTGGAATTGCATCCGTCCAGAAAGCTCAACGTCCCGGTGTCCGCAACCGATTGCGGCTACATATATTGCCAATCGCCCAAATCCAAGACCACTTAAAGTTTAAGTTAAACCACTACGCGGCCTTCAAACGTATCGCCCTCGATCGGCGGCCGTGCTCAGCCGAGAGTTGAAAGCTCAGCACCGGTGCCGATCGAGATGTGCTGTTCGTGCTCAGTATATCCATTGGTAGTATTTGTCCTCAACTTGCAACTCGATTCGAGCCAACTGCTGTTTGAAAGTATGGTGAAGTTGCAAATTTGGGGGAATTGACTTCTTGACTGCGGACGACCATGGCGCCGCCGCCGGATGCTCCACCGGACGCCTCTACGCACATGATCCACCGGTAGGACCTCGATCCCAACCCTCTCATCAACTTCTCCATCGTCTCCTCTACCGATCCATACCTTCTCCACCGCCAAACGTGCCTTAACTAACGAGAAACCCAACTGTGTCCGCAGCCACCAAGAGCTCATGCGGCTGTACGCGGCGTCCACGCGCCGCAGCACCAGCGTCAGCAGCGAAGCGAGCTCCTTAGCGGTGCGCAATGACCGCATAGTGTCCCACAATGACCTGGCAGTGCTGAGGCAAACATTCCAGTTCATCCGCGACGACGAGGCCGACGCCGAGCAGGGCGAGACGGACTGGCAGGTCCGCATGAGTGTGCGCTACTACCGGAAGCTTTTCCGAGAGTATGCGCTGGCTGATTTGTCCCGGTACGAGGAAGGCAGAATCGGACTGCGCTGGCGCACGGAGATGGAGGTGGTTGCAGGCAAAGGACAGTTTTCCTGTGGGAACAAGCGCTGCGACGAGCGAGAGGGGCTACGCAGCTACGAGCTGCTGTTCGCGTACGTGGAGCATGGAGAGCGGAAACGCTGCTTGGTGAAGGTCCGTGCGTGTAGCTCTTGTGCGGAGAAACTGTTCTACAAGAAGATGATGGAGGTGAGGAGGAGGAAGGCACGCAGGTTGGAGAGGAGAAAACGGAAACGGCGACGACTGGAAGAGACAGGTGGCTCTGGAAAGCACAAAGCAAAACGACAGCGACGATCGACGTTAGGTTCTGATTCAGATAGCAGCAGTGACAATGAAGCGAAGAGCGAGGTGGAGGGGGCCAGTTATGACCAAGATGAGCTGACGGGCGAGGACATCCACGAGCTCTGTGCGAAGATCAATGAGCAGCAGAAGGCGGCTTATCCTGAGGGTACTGCTGTGCGAAGACGAAGTTCTAATGAGCGCAGTCATGAGCTTGATGAGCTACTACCTTGACGGAATACGATACGTTGGTGATGCGGATATCTATCGTTAGATTCAAGTCATTTTTACTCGTAGTCCTTGAGCCATCCCTTCTCCTTGGCCTCTTTGAACATCTCGGTGATAGCCTCGCGTTCTCCTTGCACTAGATCCGGGTGCCAGACGTCAAACAGCAGCAGCACGCGGTCTCCCTTCTTTCCATTGTGCCACACCTCGTGGTCAAACGCGTCTGTCGGCCACAAACCATGCATCAGCAACATGAATAACGCACCAAAACCCACCTCGCGCGTCTTACCATCCAGGATGAGTGCCTTGCCTTCTTCCCACTGCCGCGTCTCGTCGCCAACGCGAATACCGCAGCCTTCCGGGACGAGCAACGGGAAGTGACAACGCAGCCGGATGTTGCACGGAGCCGAGTGTGCCTTGATGCTCGACTACATCAAACACCGTCAGTCACCGCCCAGCCCCTCCCGAACACGATTTGGCAGCTCACCTCGGGCTTCAAGATGGAGAAGAACGAGTAGGCGAACGGCAGCCCCGCCATGAATCCAGGAATGTTCTCCAGGATCTCCACCGTCTTGGGGCATTGCACCGCAAAGTCTGCCTGGCGTCGTCCCTGCGTCACGTACGAAAGCCAATCCCAATGTCCCTGGTGCAGCTGGTGTTCCTTGTCGTAGACCTTGTAGTCACTGGCTGCAGTCTCTGGCGTCTTGGACAGAGCATCACGCTGTGATTTTAGAGCCAAAAACTCGTTCGTGATGGTCTCGCGGTTGGCCTCGAGGTGCTTCACCCACTGGAACTTGCTCGTGTCGTGCCACGGAGCAGACTCGAGCCCCGGGAAGCAGAAGAGCGTGGGCGACGGCCGCGACTTGGCTAATGCGACCCAACGATGGGAGTTAGAGAGCGAGGGACAGTGCTATTGATGCAGGTGGCGCGTACCCGTCGTCAGACACAGCGCCGAGCGGAGCAGCGCAGCGCGGTGCGTCATTTTGGCGGATAACGTGGGGTGCGACACATATCCGTGTGTACGGTACACCACATTGATATATCGGTTAAGTACGCATCGATGCTGATTGGTTGAGCGACTTCAACGTGCCGAGAGGAAAGTTTGGGAGTATTGCGAAGGTTACTGCGAACAGTGCAGGAAGAGAGGGCAGCGCATGTTGCGAGTGCGAAGCGAGTGAGAGCCTTTCTGTTGTGAAGGTTGTGGCGCGGTGGTACAGATACGCAGCGATCGATCTGCGTTTTCTACAGGAGCACTGAACCGACCGGAGCCGGTCAACAGTTCCGCCCTCGCTCCGAGTAGGTGCACAACGCGCTCCGCGCGCAGGAAGTTACTGACAGGAACTATTAGGCTGGAGAGATCAGCGAGACTTTCCTTCAGTTTCACAACTCACCGCAACAAAATGTGGAGGAGAATTTTCGCGATGAAGCAAGCTTGTTCACGCAGATGAGCGAGTTCCCAGCGTTGCGTCCATCTGGGCTTCATCGCGCCACGAAACGGTGAGATATCGGGGATGGGTGGGGGGGGTCTTGACATTCGTCTAGGTATTGTGGACCGCTCAAGTCACCAGCTCTCATAATATGAGCGCGAATGGTACCAAGAGGTTAAGATGCTACCTCGGGTTTAGCCTTCGTTGCGGTGCGGAACATTACACCCAACAGCTTTGAAAGAACTTCTGCTATGGTCAAGCTGTGCGCTGCTGTGATAGAGTAAAGAGGTCACCTTCTCACTAAACCCAGCATTGCTGGCCAAGCAATGCGGATCCGCGACTGGGCCGATTTTCGCGGTGAAACTGACAGTGCTGAGTATCATAATGCGGCGAGCGAAATGGTCATGGTGGTGATGTCCGAGAGGTGGGCGCAGTTTGTTTGTCGAGCTTTGGGGCTTGACACCGCTCTACGGTACTCTACGAGTGTGTCACGGTGGCCAGACGGATGCCTAAGAAGAGAAGTCTCTGAGACCAGGAAACAAGCCTGCGGATATCTGCCCATGAAACAAAACCTACCAGCACTTGGCCTCCCTGCATGCCTTAACTGCTTTTCGAAGTGGAGGTCTACCTTGGCGTTTGTTGCGTGGCTTCACTTTGGTGAACTGGGGGCAGTCAGCTCCAGATATCACTCGTATTCGCAATCCTTGGACTGTAACAATTTCCTGCGGAACGATGACTGAAGTTGGCCAACATATGAGTAGCCACAAATCCATTGCGTAAACGTGTTGGACGTGGTCGGTTTTAGGCGTGAAGCTGCTTCGTTTCGGCACCCCTCCCCTCTAGCAGCTGGCTCAATAACACAAAACGATGTCTGCAAAAGAGCCCGGGAAACCGACCGAGGTGTCATCCGCAGCTGCGGCGATCGAAATGGCCACCGACACCTCCATTGAAATACACAAGCCAATGATGATGCAAAAGAGTCCATAGCTCTTGACTGACAAACGTTTGCTAAAACTCTGCTCGCCACGCTGGACAAGGTAGTCGGTTGGTTGAACCTGGCTTCAACTTGGTCTGCAATTCGAGCCTATGGCATCAAATACGCCCCTTCGCACATTGATACGCGTTATGTCGGAAGAATAGTGCGCTCGCCTTCTTCCGCCGCCCGCTTCTCCCTCATTCCTCATCTTCCAGCTGAAGGCAGAGAACTCGCGAGACGCATGGCCAGACGACGAGACGAAAACGAAGATGCCAATGTCGTCGAAGACCTCCTGGACGAATTGTTCACGGACCGCAGCGAGAAAGACGACGATGACCTGACGGTCTCCGTCGACAGGCGAACTGATACCGACATGGCCGCGAAAGACCTGTTGGTGAGCGATGCGGACACCGATATACCCAGTACATCCACCTCGGGCCGATCGAGCACGAGCAGCGCCACGGAACGGCTCCCGGTTCTGTCGAGAGCGGTGAGCCAAGGAGCGTACTTTGACGAACGGCTTCGTAGTCCGGACCCGGACCACACGGTGGGGAGGACGCGGGTCCCGTGGCACTCGAAGAGCATCTCGGACTTGAGAGACGCCGAGTCGAAACCCACGCGGATCGTTGCTTTCGACGTCCGTGGCAAGCTCTTCAGGTGCAAAGAGAGCTTGATCGCCAAGTACCCGCTCAAGAGGCTCAACCAGATTATCACGTGTGGGTGTGGGAAGATCAGTTGTCTGGACGACGCCTTCTACATCGACCGAAACCCGCAGCACTTCGAGATGATTCTGGACTGGTACCGCACAGGCAAGTTGGTGCGTCAACGGAATGTTGATGAAGAAATGTTCAAGGACGACGCTATTTACTTTGATCTGTATGAGGAATTGTTCCCAACGACACCTGCTGGAGAAGCACCGCAGACTTGGCCGACTACCAAAGCACCACCGGGGCTGTCGACGCGAAGGAGATCAGTCAACGATGTCGATTTGGGTCACAGCAACACCAAACGCGTTAGTATGTTCGCTAGCATGCCAGCTCCTATTCAGCGTGCGACTCTAAAGAAACCCCCAGAGCTACCAACCAAGACTGAAAATGACGAAGAGCAGGATGTTAGCTTATCGCCAACTACGGACGAAGGTCCACTGCGCTTCTTCCGACGACAGAGGCGAACTTTGACGCCTACCAGTATCCCGCTAGTGTTCATGATTCGCAAGTTCGAGCAGTTGCTAGTGGAGAGTGTGAAGGGCAAAGGGAAGCTCATGGTGCGCGTGTGCGATGCCACAGGCATGCAGACGGTGGACGTCCCCGAAGCTGTATTATTTGACAGCCACTCTCGCTTTTACCTGAAAGGAGAGCGTGCTCAGCTGCAGCACAATGCGTTGTTACCAGGAGAGCACGTGTACACATTTTGGATGGAGGAAAATACCAACGCTGGTAGCGTTCAAACATCATCATCACCCGCGCTAGATATCGACTTCAAACTGCTTTACACCTTCGATCCCAATGATCGCCTAACTGATGCCATGGAGGCTGAACTGTCGGCCACAGCATTGGAATGCAAAGATGCACTCCCCGCGCTAACCCCGAAGGGCACTCCACAGATGAAAGAAAAGAGTGCCTCATTTTCACCGTGCCTATTCATGCCGCCGTCGCAAGTACAACGCGCCCCAGAACTCGTGCCGCTGATAGATGAGAGCAGTAAGACATCGAGCCCGAAAAAACGAGTGAGGCGAGGAAACCAGCAACATCAAGTAGCGTCACCGATCCGACATGCCGGAGTTGCGATCGTGCGTGGAGGCCAACCACCTCATCCACGCTCCTCCGAGGGCAAAATCACTGTTTACAGGCCGGAGAAGCTGGACCTGGACCCAGAAAGCGACAGCTCCCCCTTGTTGGGCCTGCATCACCGCGCTGAGAAAAGGACCATGAACCAGGCAATGGAGACAGCGTATCACGATATGCAGCCGCGTCTATTTCGATGAGTAACTTGTACAAAGGCTACCGCTGATAGAATGAAGATGTCTAACGCTGATCCGACTTACTTGATGTTTGTTCACACTCCTTGGGGGAGCAGCGACGTGAGCAGTCGCTCCATTTGGCTGAGATTGTCGGCCGACAAGCACATCTCCGAGTTGCTGCAGACCTCCTCCAGCATCTCGAGCATGCCCAGGTACTCCTGGAACTCTTGAATCGTCCACGAAGGCTCATCGGAGCCCTCGTCACGTCCTAGTGCCGACACACACGTTGGGCTCAAGGTGGCGCTTCGCGAGCACGCGTCGCTGGAGCTCGTGGGCTTGCAAATAATGGGCGAGCGCACATTCACTACGTCGTCATCTCCATCGTCGTTTCCCAGCACGAAGTGGGTGAGACCAGCGGTGCTGAAAGGCCTGCCCAGTGACTCGAAACCGTCGTAGTTGACCATGGGCTCGCAGGCGTCGTCCGAGGAACCGTTGAGCCCCCGCTGATAGCCACTGTAGTGACCACACTGCTGGTTGTCTTGCTCTTGCTGGGCTTGCTCGCCGTCCTCTTGATCCAGCTCGGGGTGGTCGTGCTTGGCCTCTTTGGTGAGCACCGAGCAGGGCGGAAGCGGTCCGGCCAAGACTCCCGAGGTCTTGGCAGACTCTGCAGCCGTCGCGTGCACGGGCGCTTCTAGTTGGTTCATCGCTTCGAGTTCGTCGTGGCAGGTGGCGAGTTGCAGAGTGTCCTTCCTTGGCAAAGTCGCGCGTGGTGCGGTCCCTTCCTCTCTATTTCCGGCCACCTCTGAGCCGGCACCATGAGTCGAAAAATAAATGACAAGAAAGGCTGCGTACCACCGCTGCGGAGTGAGCCGAAAGATCGCTCACCGCCGTCAGAGGCACGCCATCGCAGTCGATCTCCCCACCCGAATATGTCTCTGGTCTTGGTGAGGGCAACTCGGATGTCGGCGCCGAGAGCTTCGTGTCCGTGCCGACGGAGGTTGCGATGTGGCCGACGTTTATAGTCGAGTATTGCGACGGCTGTAACTTATCCGGAGTAAGGTGTCGCCTTGCCGTTGGTGGTGATGTTCGACAGTCTCGTTGTCGGTTTCCGTAGCTGCTTGTGGTTTGTATCAGGGCGGAGGAGATCAGTTGGAGCCTGTTGCATTCGTACAGCGCGCTTGGGTTGCTGGACGGTCCTCGCAGAAACGCAGACAATGAACTCGAGCTTCGTAGGTGAGGGAGGCCACGACTCGCGATTGCTACCCGCGTTGGGCTCTGAACGTTACTGTTGTCAAGCAAAGCGAGTTGATCGAGCGCCCCACGTTCGGTGCTTGCTTTGATGAACTTCGGAGCCCTGCACTGACGTGGCACGCCATGCCAGCCCCCCCCCCCCTCTCCATTGAATGTCTTACATGTCTGCCCTTGGAGCTTTGGGATCAGCTTCATTTCTTTCAGCAGCTTGAGAACTAGGCTGCCAAAGCTTGGCAAAAAGGCGCCGTGCAGCGATACATGAACACTCCAACACACGCCGCTAGCAATCTTCCGACGTGTTGAAGTCGCCACCGTGAGCGAACGCGCTTGGAACTCAGGCCACACCTTCGCCGACACTTCGGGTTCCACTTTCTTATTCCGAGCGTTATCGTTGTTAAGCATACCGACCCACCAATTGTGGCACCATCACGCAGGAGACGTCGATCCACCGCCCAGCAGTAAACGGATCAGGGAATCGAATACGTCTCGCGTGCAGGAGACGTCGATCCACCGCCCAGCAGTAAACGGATCAGGGAATCGAATACGTCTCGCGTGGAGGTACAGCCGATCGGATGGATGGCCGCCGTACTTGCTATCGCCAACGATCGGCGCACCCAACTCTTGTGCGCAGTGCACTCGGAGCTGGTGCTTGCGACCGGTGCGAGGACGTAGCTGCAGCCACGCGCCGGTTGGCGCATTCTGCTTGCTTCGTCGCAGTACTCGCTCGACCAAGGTGCACGCTGACTTGCCATCGACAGGAAGCTTGAGCTCCAGTCCCTCGAACCGCTTTAACGTTTCGTAGCCACCGCGCTCCGACGACACCAGCGCCTCATACGTTTTGTGCACGGCGCCACTTCTCAGCAGCTGCGAGAACTTCGCCGCTGCGAGGCGAGAGCGCGCCAGCACCAACACCCCCGACGTCTCCTTGTCCAGTCGATGCACCAGCTTCAGCTCCTGCTCTTGTTGGTGGTCCGCGCCACGTCCTCTCAACGACTGCGCCATGGACGGCAAGTACCTCGCCAGCGACTCCGTCAGCGCCGAACCATCCTACAGCAGCAGCAGCAGCAATAAAACAGCACACAAACGTTCAGCTTCGCCCTTTCGTCCACCTCAGCTGACACCACTCGCCTGCACTGCCAGTCCGTGAGGCTTGTTCAGCACCACAAAGTGCTCGTCTTGGTGCACGACACGCTGCATCAGCCGCTGCAGCTTCTCCCGCTCCGCGGCCGTCGTCAGCTGCTGCGTGTGCGTCTCCGGCTGCAATTGCGCCGCCTGCAGCTTGCACCGGAAGAGCTGCGCGTCCACGGCCACCACGCAGCCCTCGCGCAGCAG
>JAHWLE010000672.1:0-18933 GCA_024679135.1 Phytophthora foliorum | reverse complement strand
CGCGGCGGTGGCCGTGGCGGCATGGCCGGCGGCGCCAAGGTCGTCGTGGAGCCTCACCGTCACGCCGGCATCTTCATTGCTCGCGGCAAGGAGGACGCTCTCGTGACGCTCAACTCGACGCCCGGCAAGTCTGTGTACGGCGAGAAGCGCATATCTGTTGACGTGCCGGCCGCCTCTGGCGAGGGCACTGAGAAGGTCGAGTACCGTGTGTGGAACCCGTTCCGCTCCAAGATCGCTGCTGCTATTCTGGGCGGTGTGGACAACATTTGGATCCAGCCTGGCGCCAAGGTGCTGTACCTGGGTGGTGCTTCCGGCACGACCGTGTCGCACGTGTCCGACATTGTGGGACCCTCGGGCGCCGTGTACGCTGTCGAGTTCTCTCACCGTGTTGGCCGTGACCTCATTAACATGGCCAAGTCGCGCACCAACGTGGTGCCCATCATTGAGGACGCTCGTCACCCGCTCAAGTACCGTATGCTCGTCCCCATGGTTGACGTCGTGTTCGCTGATGTTGCCCAGCCTGACCAGGCCCGTATCGTTGCCATCAACGCCTCGCACTTCCTGAAGAACGGCGGCCACTTCGTGATCTCCATCAAGGCTAGCTGCATTGACTCCACGGCCCCGCCTGAGGCTGTGTTCGCGCGTGAGGTCAAGAAGCTGCAGCAGGAGCAGTTCAAGCCGGCTGAGCAGCTGACGCTGGAGCCGTACGAGCGTGACCACGCCGTGGTTGTCGGTTCGTACCGTGTGCCCAAGAAGGAGAAGAAGTAGCTTCGCGCAGGAACAAGCCACATGGTTTACACTTTCTAACTATGCAAACTGTTTTTCTACATGCCTTTGTCTTGTAGGTCTCCGCCTGGACATGTGGAGCCTTCCTCTTCTTTCGAGTCTCCAACCAAGATATCAAGCTGCGCTCTTCCTCGATAGAAGTCGTCGTGATATACCAGTGATCTGAGTGCGTACTGTATGTTTGCATATGAGTGGGGCTATTCCAAAGAGGCCTGTTGCAAGGCAGCCTCCGACTTTCTCGATGATTAGAAGTATTGCGTCGGGCGGACTGAACAAAACGGGGCTTGTTGTCGTTCCTCACCCGCTGAAAAGTGGTCTCTGGGGTCGATGGTGAGTCCTATCCGTGATCGAAAGACGTCATCAAAACCTCCAAGTGGGGTCGATGAGAGAAAAGAAGGGCAAATCTTTGTATATCTCCATGTGTAGACATAGAATTGTAGTCCTGAGGAAGAGTGCAGCGAGAAGAGGGATGGCCAACACAACAAGGGTGGAGACCTGTCGTTCGTTCATCCTGTTTATCTAGGGCCGATGTCTTCTAACATGCTGTCAATACACGATCGTTTCTCGACACTTTCTCTTTATTGTTAGTCTCTTCATATTTTTGGACGTTGCATCGAAGGGCTGCCCCGAGCTCATTTTACGTTCGTCCAGCCCACCATGCACCGAGTCAGTGATCAGCTTCGAGACCGCCACCCGTACGCGGATCAACCCTTTCAGGAGTCCAACAACCCGAAGGAGGTGGGTAAATTGGATTTCATTAACTTTGATCCCGAAGGAGGTGGGGTAGTCGGGGATGGAAAAGATGGCTTCGACAGATTTGTGTTGGCTCACTTGCTCATGTACTCGCTCAGGTGACGCGTGCGTTTGGCGCTAGGGCGATCCCGAAATATGCCCAATTGCTAGCAATGGAAGATCTTGCCGACGAAGACCGCTGCCGAGCACTTCGCGACTTGCGCGAACTACTTAGCAGTCCAAACTTCAAGTACACGGCTGTCATGCGAGAGCTCGTGTTTACATGTGCAGACCTAACACAGTCGACCTCTCCTGAGGTTCGCGCGGACGCCGCGCTCGTGGTTGCATCACTGGTACTTTTCGAAATGGTACGCTTGCGTCCCATTCTTTTTCGTGGCATAACCATACACAGTCCCTGAAGTATTGATTGCCACAAGAGCAGGACACGCCAAACGACTTGAGCGACGAAGTTGTGCTGACGACGGCGACCCGATTGCTAAACGACGACGAAGAAGAGGTTGTCGCTGCTGGCTGCCGCATTTTCATTAACCTGACGGTCTCCAACGAAGGCTGCCTCCTGCTCGCAAACAACATTGAGGCCGTCACCACTTTAGCAAACATGGTATCTAGCCAGCCTCTGTCGAAGCTTCCGACACAAATTGTCGAATTGCTCGTGGAGGTGTTGGCCAGTCTCACGCGGATCTACGAGGGCGCTCGTACCTGCGCACAATTCCCCATTGTCACGCCGATGCTGTCACTGCTTAAAAAGCCGCGACTGTGCCGAGCTGACACGCTGTTGCACTCGGCGATGGTGATTACGAACGTGGCTGCATACGACCAAGCCAAGCGAGAAGCCATTCAGCTCAACGCCGTGGAGTTGTGCCTCAAAGCGCTGTCAAAGGTCCTATTAGGACAAGTGCGGTGTGAGCCAGCCGAGAAGCGAGATGAGCTCACTCGATGCCTTGTTGCAGCGGTGATGGCGTTGTCAACATCCGAGGATGCCAAACCGCGCGTGATTGAATTCGGTATTGAGCCGCTGGCACAGTGCTTGACGCACACGAGCGCATCTGTGCGACAGAATGCTAACATTACCATCAACTCAGCTTGTGATCTGCCTCGCGGCGTGGTTCCGTTCACCCAAAGACTTCTCCACGCGCCGGATTTGCTGGTTGATGTCCTGGGCATCAAGGCCGTCTCAGCTCTGAACAAGAGCGTGAATAGCTTCAATGACGAGGATACGCCCGCCGCACTAAAGGCGCTAGCTGCACTGCAAAAGAAAGACGCGTTTGGCACTGCAGACCGCGTGGCTCAGACCTTGGGCATGCTGGACAATCTCGTTAAGCTCCTCAATGAAAGCGAGGTGCCCGCCGAGACCCAGCTTGGTGTCACGGATGTACTGCGAGGAATGGGCCAGACCGACTCCAGCTATCGACGGCGCGTGGGCAAGTGCATGGTAAAGCACAGCGTCTCCGAATCGCAGTTCGTGCAGATCTTAGGCATTACGCAGGCAGAATTTCTCGAGCAAGTGGCGTAGCTTTAGGCCAGAGCCTCGCTTTGGCTACACGCACGACACGTATTCAGAGAGGTTATATATTGATAGAGGTAAGGAGTGGCGACGATTGGACTGCCATACAAAGATCAACATGTCGTGGCCAAAGTGGTTTTGGACGTGGCGACCAAGTCAAGCAGCAGTATGCACTGCGAACGCTTATTTCACCCTTGTGTTCGTTGAGCCGAGAGAAGGTTAGCATCTCCCTCGACAAGGACGGGATTGCGCGTATGCGTATCCAACCACTGGATGGTTTAAGCTCTGTCCTCCTTCGTGAAGACATCTACCAATTTTTTTCTTCTTTCTCGCGTATGTATGGCGACCAAGCGGCCATTTACATCGAAGACCAACGTCCCGGGCGACAACCGCAAGAGGCTGCGATGTTCGAGCGACGCCGCCTTTCTCGCAGAAAGTGAGGGAAGCAATGGCATCTCCACCACAATTGCTGCAGCTCGGAAAAAGACGGAGACGCCACCGGCGCCAGACCAAAGCAGCACTGCCGCAATGCAGGACAAGACGCGGGTGGCGGTGCTGGTGCCGTTCCGCGACAACCACCCAGCGCAGAAGCGGCGAGAGCACCTAGACGAGTTCGTGCCGTACATGACGGAGTTCCTGCAGCGACATTGTGCACCGATGAGGTAATATGCATTTCTTACAATGAGAGACCGTTTCTGACGGTGGTTGATTGCGGCGGCTAGTGCCTCGTTCCACATCTTCATCCTGGAGCAATCGTTGGACGGCCGGAAGTTCAATCGAGGCAAGCTGCTGAATGCTGGCTTCGACATGGCACGCAACGACTACGACGTCTACTTTTTTCACGACGTGGACCTGCTGCCTGGAGTATGTGAAAGGCCCTGCAAGGTTGAATATGTGGGTAATGGAAGCTGACTTTGGTGCTTTGCTGGTCATTGCACAGGACGATTTGGGCGAGTTCTACTCGACGATGCCTCTACTTGGACCTATGCACGTTGCACGAGTGTGGGAACGCTACAACGAGAGCTCCACCTACTTCGGTGGCATCGTAGCGTTCACGCGTCAGCAGTTTATCAAGGTCAACGGATTTCCGAACAACTTTTGGGGCTGGGGCGGAGAGGACAACGAGCTCTACAGTCGGGTGGTGCGCAAGAAGCTCACCATCCAAGCACCGCCCAGGTTAGTCGTTAGTTGTGAATTGATTGGACGTGCTCTCTGACTTTACTATTGTGTCCGTGTCAATTGCAGCGGCACCATTCGTGACCTAGAGGAGCTCACTTTGGAGGAGAAGCTGACGGTGCTGCGCAGGAGCAAGTGGAAGTGCACCGTGAAGCACGAGCTGTTGAAGGAGCACCACCGCACGTGGAAGAAGAACGGATTGAAGAGCCTTCGTTACGAGTACGTTGACGCCGAAGCGATCAACGACTACTGCACCAAGATCACCGTCAAACTTGGCCCGAATGGCCATTGGTCCGACTCCAGATCGTCCTTGGAGCAGCCAACAACCCCCGATCAGCTCCCAGCCTCATTTTTGGTCCTCACCGTCCCAGAGACTGCAGTCGATGCAAACGAAACCACCGAGACCGCCACAAACGATGAAGATACAAACCAGTAGTTGTGACCTATAACAACACTGATGCAGAGACTTCGCTGGCCAGCATGCCAGCTTGAAGTAGTGGCCCATAATATAGTGTTCCAGTGCCACTTAATACGGAACAACAGTATTTGATTGGTCCAAAATCATCGTTTGTTGGTCATTTTTGGCTGGACGTAAAGACCAAGGCTGGCGATGTCGAGCACCTTCTTCGGAGCGCTCACGCAGGGAGCCAAGTTCAGCGGCGCCAACTTCCAGAAGGACAAGAAGCAGTTCAAGAACCTCGCTAACGGTTCGCTCTTTCTCTTCATGCAGTTCCCACCCTCTAACTCGCTCTGGGGCAGTAGCTACGCACCTTTCAGTCGTCCAACCGCTTTCTAACCACATATTTTCAATTGTTTTTGTGCATTCCACAATGATTTTCAGCCGAAGGAGCTAACAAGGACACGCAGAAGGTTGCGGTAGTGGACGAACTGGACTTTTTCGGCTTCGATGCTGCTCAGAAACCCAAGGAGAAGGCGCCCAAGCCGCGCAAGATCAGTGTCGACATGGTGCCGGAGTGGGCGGGCAATGAGGCGGCCCGCAAGCCCCGCAAGGTCAAAGGCAGCAAGCCTCGTCGCAAGCGCAAGCTGAGCGAAGGCGCGCTGGAGGAGCAACGTCTGGAAGACGAGGCTCGTCTGCAAGCGTCGCAGTTGTTGGCTCCTCCCAGGACCAAGGCGTCCAAGCGCAAGGAGAAGCGTGCCCGTCGTCGCTCCCGTACGGATTCGATGGGAAGCGAGGTGGTGTCGCAGCAATTGGATGAGGAGGTTGCGGAGGCTACTGAAAGTGAAGAGGAGGAGGACGATGAAGAAGAAGCTGTGAGTCTGTTCAAGTCCAATGGTGAGGATGGACACGCGGAAAAGACGGATGGTGATGCTAAGAAGAAGGCGAGGAAAGAAGCGAAGAAGGCTTCCAAGAAGAACACTCCTACAGCTGAACAGTACGAAGATTGTTGCGTGACTTGGCACCGTCTCCGCATAATTCTCACTTGTGATTCCGCGTTATTGTTTTTTTTTTCCTACAGGGAAGGTGTGCAGCAGCTTCGACGTCAGCTTGGTATTCGCGTGAGCGGTGTGAGTGTGCCTGCGCCGATTACTTCGTTTGCGGATATGCGCTTGGACTCGAGTTCGTGTGCGCAGCAGATGAAGCGTGTGCTACTGCAAAACATTGAACGCTCGGAGTACAAGGAGCCTACGTCGGTGCAGATGCAGGCTATCCCGAGTTTGCTGCTTAGGCGTGATGTGCTGGCGACGGCACCTACTGGTTCCGGTAAAACTGCAGCCTTCGCCATCCCAATTCTTGCAAACTTGGCAGCTGGTAGCGGATCTGGCAGTGGTATCCGCTCGATTGTGTTGGCGCCTACTCGCGACTTGGCGGTGCAGATTCGTGCTGAGTTTACGCGCCTTGCTCTGGGCAAGAAGCTACACATCACATTGCTGTCTAAGGCTACTGCGGCTACCATCGCCTCCCAGACCAAAAGCAAGCTGGCCGTGAACCATGATGTTTTGATTGCGACACCCCTGCGACTTGTGCATCTAATCCAAGAAGCGAAGGTCGATCTTTCTACCGTGGAGATTGTGTGCCTAGATGAGGCCGATAGACTGCTGGAACTGGGCTTTGTGGAACAGGTTGATGAGATTTTTGCTGCTTGCACTCACGCTAAAGTTCAGCGTGCCATGTTTAGCGCTACGATGTTGGAGGGAGTCGAGGAGCTGGCTCAAAGTGTGCTGCGCGACCCTGTCAAGGTGGCTGTGGGAACGAAAAATGCTGGCGCTAGCACGATTGACCAAAAACTCGTGTTTGTGGGCAAGGAGGAAGGAAAGCTTGTTGCCATGAAGCAACTGCTACACGACGGCCTCCAGCTCCCGGCGCTGCTTTTTGTGCAAAACAAGGAGCGTGCCAACGAATTGTACCACGAGTTACTGTATGATGGAGTCAACATCGGCGCGGTCCACGCCGATCGAACCAAGGAACAGCGCGACGATGTGATTCGCCGTTTCCGCACCGGAGAAGTCTGGGTGCTTATCTGCACAGACCTGATGAGCCGTGGTATGGACTTCAAGGCCGTCAACATGGTGATAAATTACGATTTCCCACAGGTACGACGGAGTTATCTGGTACGCACTAGATTATCCAGACATGAAGTCTAATGGTTGTGTGTGCGTTTGTTTTTGTTCGCTTTGTCAGAGCGCTGTAAGCTACATCCACCGCATCGGTCGTACGGGCCGAAATGGACGCAAGGGCAAGGCTGTCACATTCTTTACGGAGGATGATATGGTCTACTTGCGTACAATTGCGAACGTCATGAAAATCTCAGGTTGCGAAGTCCCTGCCTGGATGCTCTCGCTTAAGAAGACTAGTGCATCAAAGAAGAAGGAGCTTCTAAAGGCACCGCCTATGCGGCACCGCATTAACACCGTCTCTGGATATGACCTCCAGAAGGCGAACCGACTGAAGCAGATGAAACAAGGGAAACACAAGACGAATGATGAATCCAACAATCAGTCCGAATCACAGTCTGCGGGTGGTGAAAAGAAGCAGGAGACTTCATCGACGGCAGGCGACGGCAAGAAGAAGCGGAAAAAGCATAAGGAGAACCCGAAGACAGAGTGAATTAAACCTTCACTCACGGTAGAACACATGTGACACTCATCATTGAGGCTATTCACGAACTCAGGCTACACAAGCATTGATGAGACAGAATGCATATGCTACTTGTGCTGTTGTGCTTTTTGTTGATTTTTAGTTGGTTAGGATAGGATAGATACATACAGCAATGCACAGCTTCTTTGGTCTTAGACGTTAGCCCCTGGCTCCAGACGGTCAAGGTCCTCACTATCCTCATAGCCAGGCTTCCCTGTCATCAGCGACGGCGGTGCCGTCATCTTGCGGTACTGCAACAGCACCGGGTACATCTTGTCGATGGCTTGGTGAAGATGGTTCGAGTCTCTTGCACCGCAGAGCACGATTTTTCCAGACACGAAAATCAGCAGCGTCAGCTTAGGCTCGACAAGTTTGTAAATGAGCCCTGGGAACAACTCTGGCTCGTACTGTAACAGCAACAAAAAGACAGTGAGAATTTCATGCCTGCACCAGCAACGCAACTGGAACCAGCACGACGTACACTAGAGAAGCGCGCGTGGTCGTTCAGCAGTCCTTCCAACCGAATCGGGAAGCGGATATCGCACGTGCCCATGACATTGCGCACTTTGAACTCGGTAAACTTGGCCGGGAAGTTGAGTTTCTAAACAGCCAAAGCGCACGTCAGCTCCAACACCCGGCACCTTTCACCGTCAAATCACCTTTCCACTCCACCGACCTGTATTACGCGCGTGAACTTGCGCGCCGCTAACCGACAGCTGTCCTCACTGGTACCGCCCGTGATGACAATCTGCAACAATGTCAACAATAGCCTCAGCAGCCCGAATTTTCTCTCAGAACCTCGTCAAACCACGCACCTTTCCAGAGCCAAAGATCAGTGCCGTCGTCTTGGGGTCTCGCAGCCGCATGATCACCGCCGAGAAGCGCTGCAGCATAACGGTTAACAGGTTACTTAACCGAACCGTACCAGCCAGAGCTCGAGCTCCCGCACCTTGGGGTTGTACTCGGCATTGCGCGCGTGTAGCGCGATGGTCTTGAGGTCCAGCGGCGTCTTGAGGTCCACTGTGCCCACCACGTTCCTGCAGAATGAGGCCACAGCAGTCAGCAAAAGGTCAAAATTCGGCTGCAATTCAGTCGCACGCACATGATCTTCACGTCCAGGTTCAGCCTCTCCTCCCAGTCGTCGTCCACCTGCAGCTCGCGCGCGCCGACGCTCTGCAGGTCGCGACCCGGGTCCTCCACGAGCGCCAGTTGCCGCTCCTTGACGGCCCGAGCGCTGCTGCGCGTCGTCGCGGCGGGCGCCTTCCCCATGGCCATCGTTACTTGTTGACTTTTTTTGACACGAAGTTCATTGGCAGAGAGTGAAACCGAAATTTCAACCTATCTTTCTACTGTTATATTTTAGGGAATTTTAAGGAAAATAGACAATCCCGTTTTCTACCACCCGATATCGCAACAATGCTTGCTCTGAGTCACACATTATTACACTCGCTCCGCGAAACGTTGTAAAAGAGATGAACGTCAAGTAGTGGGCTTTCACACATAAGGAAGGACTACAACCCAGGAACAGTCGAAAAACCATGAGGCACTCTACACTGTAAATTATAGTAACGTGGTCCTAGCACCTTTACAATTTGTGCGGATATGACTTATTCAACGTCATGATCTACAGTTCGAAGTTCAACATCTGAGTTTTGGGCCAATCATATAATCTATAGATTTGTAAGTTGAAACTAGAACTACAAAGTTCAGGTGCAACTTGCATGCAGCAGCAACCAAGAATAGGAACTAATTAATGAACTCACTTTGCTTTTTGCCTTCAAGCTCCTAGCTCCGTCACATAGTAGCACTTGTAGTGCCAATCAAGACTCTCGCGTCCCCACCAAGTCATCAAACCACGCTTCTTTTCAGCCATCGGACCAGCCAGTATCGCCCCAAATTTCCAGCGAAGTGCTGCGCTTTTTTGCCCAGCAACAAGACCAGTTTCAAGTCTACATACAAGAAAATTAGCGAGCCAAAGTACCCGCCTTGAGACCCTCGCCGCCAAGCCTCCCGTGGCCCGGAAAGCAGAGCCACCACAATATCGCGGCACGCTCAACGAAGATTTGGAGCTATGAGTCTTTACCATTGAACAGTACTATGCTGACTACCGCCCACTTATGGTGGAAAATCCACCCGCTTCCATTTGGTGGACATGTATATCCCTTACAGTTGTAATAGCAAGAAGTAATCGTAACGATTCGTACCAAGCCACCGGGGAAAATATCTCATTAGATCTCAAAACCAGAGTGATACTCTCCTAGAAAATGACGGCCCGCTTCTGTGAGAGACGTAGTAGGCGACTGAGTTCTTCAGCATTAACAAATGAGGTGGTTATATCGCATGAGAAGCAATATTAGCTAACGCTTTGTGTAGTCTACGTATATTGACTACCCCCCCCTTATGATCAGCTAGAGAAAAATGCGATATGGCAACAAACGTACTGCGAATAAGAGCTGAAAGACAGACCAGTGCGGATGCTCAGATCCGCTGCCGTGCGAGTGTCGCGTCTGCGGCGATAACGTTGCTGGGCCGACGCGCGTCGTGTGCGCTCGCGATCGAAGAGTAGCGGCCCATCACGGACTTGTAGAAACGGCTGTCGTCTGCTCGAAGAGGATTCACCCCAGCATGAACATTCGTTAGGGCGAAGCACGTTCGAATGAACCAGTCAAAGGATGATTCGTTCTACTTGAACGTGCTATGCGTGATCTTCCGCAATATGCACACGCGACCAAACAAATTCTCCACAAGAACGCGGTCTGACGAAACGTTACCGTTGCGGACAAGCTCATCTGCAGTGAGCTCACCATTCCTTGGCTTCTTTTTCGGATGGATGTAGCGCAGCATCGATGTCGCACCTTGGTAGCCCTCGTCTGCAAGAAGGCCCCGGTACTCCTGGTTCTGGCTGGAGCCATCTCCGTTATCTTCGATCAGCATCTCCTGGTTGATCTTCTTCAACATCGTTTTGTGTTCGTCGATGTGATTGGCAATAATTGTGATGTCCGAATCAGATCCTGGTATGTGATTGGTCAAAAAGACCAAACTATTGAGGGTTACCGGTTTGGTATCGGTTATTAACCGTGAACCGGTTAACCCGAACCGGTCCAATCCGAACCCACGTTGATTATGGTGATTACGGTAAGTTGTTTACGCCACCGATGATTAGACGAGTAGGATGATTGGACGAACACCGGTGAGTGATGGTTGATTAGATGCACTAGGTGATAGGACGCAGGGTCGCGTGTCTATAACAGTGGGGTGTAAGCTCCAACAATTCAATCACTTTCGAATCTTCATTCTACCCCTCAAGTGTCTTCGCTCCGGTCCCGCCGTCTGCGACGTCCCTCCCTCCGCTTCGTCCAAGCTTCGTGTCCAAGATCCATACCTTCTATCACAAACGACAAGGAAAGGCGACAGAAGCCTCCACTTTGTAGCAGTACAGCTTGTGTTTGTTCGAGAAATAGTGCTTCGACCCACTAGAGCGGTCAGTAGGGCGGTAGGACGGCTGAAACTTGACGTCCGTAGCGTAGAGTGTGTACGGATAGTAGAGAAACGTGCTGCCGCTCGCCCGCTGCGCTGCCATCGACGCCGATCGGATGAAAGCGCGATCAAGTACAGGAGTCACCACGTATAAGACTCGGTGCATCATCTTTTCGAAGGTAGGGGCTTTGAAACCGAAGGCGATAGCGTGTTTTAGCCATGTCTCGTAGTGTTTTAAAACACAGAGCAGCATCATGAAGGCGTCTATAGGAGTCGTGGTGGACTTTCGACCACGACCAGACGTCCAGTGACTGTTGAGCCCAGGCTCTACGTGCGTGCAGAGCAGGTGAAACTCGGCCATGGTGAAGTTTGTCAGCGTCACCACCGCGTCAGACCCACCACTCTCAAAGTAGCCATCTAATAGTGGCGGGTCCGAGTCGATAGTGGCGTCGTCACCAACGTCGCTATCAGCGTCTAAGTCAGCATGCTGGGTCACGTCATCGTGGACGATCGCCGCGTCCTGGGCGAGCCAGTGGAGAAGTTCTACCGTGGGTGCCATTGTAGTAGGTTTGGAAGTGAGCTCATTGAAGTGTCGAGTGCTTTGTTATTATTGCGGTTGGCGTAGAACGCCCAAATAATTAATGGTTCAGAGACTACTATATATATATATTCTACAATATTTGTAACAGTTATACAAACTATGATATGAAGACTATGTTACAAATCAGAATATCAGTGCTCACGGCAGCCATCTGATCTTAAACTGTCAAGTGCGTTACGTATCAGCCACCTTCTCAAATTCCTTTATCCATACTGACCCCATGATAAGACGTTGACATACGTTATTTAACGCATAACTGGTTTGGGGGTCTATTGTAGTCAATCCCGTGGATCTGAGTATTGCCTCGTACGACTTGCCTCTCCACAAAACGGTCGACCGAACCACCGGGGTTATATTTCACGTCAAATACGCAGTGACACCCAAGTAGTTTACGACCTTTTTCTAGGGAAACCAGATTCCATGTGTCATAACTTACTAGAGCCTGATACTCAGTTTGTAAGGCTGTCTCCCACGGTTCGGCATGTGTCCCCGGCGTGCTTCCTTTACAAACCGTGGAATCGGTATCACCTTTGCACTGATTGTGACTGCATTAATCTCGACAACGTAATCCCTGAGGCGGAAATTCGGTGTATGCTTACGCCGAGGTCGTGCAATGGGAGGCATACTAGACCGACTGTCCGAGTCTCCCACAGCCACCAAAGCAGTGTTTTGTAGGTCATCTGCTTCCACCGCTAGAGCCCTTTTGCCTGATTCACTCATCTCATTAAGCGTGCTCACAGTGAGGCCAAGTATCCCTTGTGGAAACGAGTTTAAGATCAAACGTGCTGTGAACGACCTACCAAACTGTACGTCTCCCGCTGTAACGTACATATTCCTTTTGATATCCAGTAGCCGGTAGCCTTTGTAATTCTCAGATGACCTAAAAGTGTGCACTCTACAGCTCTGTCACTGAGCTTCTTAACTCCTCGTTTGGATTTTGGTATATGCGCAGAGCGAGTCAGTGCGGAGGGGCTTGTGCCAGACGAGAAAAAAGAGAGAGTGGCGAAAGGTATTGTAAGGTGGCACTTGTGGCGGCTCCAAGCCAGTCACTTACAAATAACCTCGGTTTTGAGGTTAAACTTACGTCTTCCCTACCAGCCAACCACGGAGAAGAGTAATTACTCGTAAAAACTCTGTAAAAGGCCGACTTGGGGTCTGGGGCCTCATTTGCCAATTTGACATGGCAAGTGATCATTTCTCCGTAGCGACTTTGTGTCTAAAAGCATGGATACAAGAAAGACGCCGTTTGCTCAGCCCACAGGCCGTTTTAGGCCCTCCTATTCCGCCTATAAACGCGCCTCTGGCGCGCTTGCTGGTCAAACACATCCTGATGTAGCTCCTTCAGATTTTTATAGTCGAACACATACTTATTGTCCAATCTATGCATGAGTCGGATCCCGTCGGAGGTCGGAGATTTTTTGGTGTGGAGTACGATCAACAAGTTTTATTCCTGTGGGTTGTGTAATCGGCGAGTACACTGGTATTCTTACCACACACGACTATGATAAGGACAAGGACGTGATCAGCGAGTACCATTGAAGTTGCAGACAAGGGCATCAAGGAAAAATATGTATACCGACGCTAAAGAGTGCGGAGGGCTTACTCGGTTTATCAACAACTCTTGTGCTCCAAACTGCATCTTTGCAGAAGCACGTCAAAGGAAATTCACTAAAGTGCTTGTTGTCGCCATTAGGTCAATTCCCTCCGGTACCGATGTCACCGTCAGCTATGGTGACGAGCTTTGGTTCACATGTGCACCAAAATGTAAGACCAAGGCGACAGCGTCAATATAACAGGTTACGTGACTAGTTACAACGTGGTTACAGACTAACCACTTGCTAAAACATGTATATTTTCTACATTAGCATCCAATCGTATCACATGAAACCGGCCCGCGACGCGCATAATTGCGTAGGCGGCATAATTATGCTGATGAATGCTATCCATACATTTTTTTAATATTAAATCAGCGAGAACTCAGCCAGCTGCAGAAGTGCAACTGCTTCGGACCCTGTACGACGTTTCTGCACCGACAGACGTGCTCGCAACGCAGTGTGGTTGTTTGTCAATCAGGTTGGTAACATCTACGCTAAAGACTACGCAGAGAGGCCCGAACGGATGTCTGCGCAAGCAAGATTAAAAATGGACGGAAAATGGTTGCGTAGAAGAGGTGGAGTCCGTCTACGCAAAGCATGGGTGAACATAACCAACGAAGAAAGTTACAGCCTCACGCAGCGGTATCCCGATTCATCGTTCCTCTTGGAAATTAATGGGATATTGAGTGAACGCTGTAAACAGAAACGAAAGCCAGCCGCGCATATTCGGTCCTGCGACTGTATGGCATCAAACAAAGCGCGAGCGGTGACACCTTTACCAACCACGGACGCAGAGCCTTTAGAGATGAACTCACCAAGCACTGCTCAAGCGTTGCAGCTGCAGAGCGGCCTTGTTAGCCTCCGCAAGGCGCGCTTGTAGTGTCACAAGATAGTTACGACTGAAGAGCTTCTATGTGTGCATGCAGTTTACAACCGCGGCGATATGTCGTCATTGCAACACGCTGTTGAATCTGTGGTTCAACATGCAGTTCTGCACGCGCGGTCTGAAGACTTCGCGAAAACAAGTGATGAGGCGTATGCAGGAGTAGGCATCCGCCTGACGGACGTTTTTGCTGGAACACTCGGAGTTACCAACTTCGATCCCGCACCTGTATCAGCTGAAGAGAGGCCGAGCCAGAAGCAGCATCCGCCAGAGTCGCTAAAGCCGAGCTCCTTTACAGGGATGCAGCTGAAGCCGTTTATGAAGTATGGGCTACAAACAATCAAGAATGTGACCCAGACGCACCAATTATGGGGGACGGTCATGAGTAATTTGGCAAGCCACGAGGCATACCACCTCGAAGCAACTGCTTGGATGATGTGTATACAACAGTCATTAGGCGATATCCGGTATACGGAGCGAAAGCTCAGAGTGCATGATTTTAGTGCCCTACCTCTTGCCTTCTAGCTCCTAATATTGAAGATGAGACTCGTCCAGATAGAGAGTTATACCAGTGAGAGGGTGGGACCGTTAAGGTGCGGGCGGTCTGCAGCGTTTTTTTTTCACGAGTAATTCGACGGTTTGCCATCATGCGCTTTCCGTTTGGTCCGACATACTTTCGTTGGCTCAAGGCGTAAATTAAAAGTACACACGCACTAAACTTCTGATGATACAGTATCCACATGGACACCACGCGAGGCCAGTGTCGACCTCCCATCCGGTTGTCAGCTGTCCTTGTACTTCCATCAGAGCATAGTTACTTCCCATCTGAGCTGTTATTGCCAAAACTGTTTCTGTTCGCTTGCTCAACTCCACATACACCCGAGGAGGTGGAGCCGAAAACACGTCTACTATCGATCTACGCTGTAAATTCATCAAACATGATGGCGATGTGTTGTGGTAGTTCAGCTCGAAAAGAAGGTTGTCGCGTGTCATTTGAGTAGCTCGCCTCACTAGACGATTCGTCGCTTTTACCTTCAGATGAAACGGCCAGATATTCGTTGATTCGTCTGAACAACAGTCACTGAGCAGTTGTAGCAGTAAATCTAGCTTGGGCTGTGTAAGCAGTGTGATCACTTTATTGTACTGCTCGACTGGATTCTTGGTACTATGTAGCCGCTGGGGGTATGGAAAGTTTGCCACTGCAAATACCTTCCCGACAGCCACTGTTTTTCTAATTAGGAAGCAAAAATCTGCGTGGGCAGATCTCTTTTCCAACAGCTGAGAGCTCTGTCGCGATACCACTGGAACTCTGCCTCACTGGAGCTAAAATGCATGTCGTAAATATCCCGCATCACGATACTCCGGCATTCAGACGAAAACTCCACCTGGACGTTGTGCAGCACGTGGAAGAAGCACATCGGGTAACGGTAGCTTGAGCCGTAGACTATAACTGCAAAAAAACACTGCATTGGGCGGCTTCGATGTCGCCAATGACAAACATCAGCTGCAATGGCATTGCCGTCACCGTAGTGTAGATTCGATGAATCAAAGCAAGAGCTGTGGCGTAGAAGTATGCCAGGCGCTGTGAAACGACGAATACTGCGACCAAATGGAAACTTCCCACGTGATCTGAAATCCCCACAACAAATACTGGATACTCGACTTGGCTGAGCTTGGACGTCGCGTCCATGTGTAGCACAAGTTATTCTAGAGGTCGATCCAACCGTCTAAGTAGCTTCTTCGTAGAGATACCAACGAAAAAAAGTTCATCGTTGCCTCCATATCAACATAAGGGTTCACATCGTTGTCTAGCGACCACGTATATGTGAATGGATTCGAGTCCTCTTCGAACCCTGTGAAGATGTGGTCGCGAACATACGCGGCAATATCATTGTAAACATCGTTGTTTCCTAGTGTTTTACGAGCATGGTGATTTACTCAGTCCTGTACAGTTATTAAGGATGGCGTCTCGTCCGGGAAAGCTTAAACTGATACCACATTAGATTTTTAATGCGCTTTGGCTTCAACCTCTGTTCTGTAAGTGACTTGCAGAATTGCTTCTAGTGACTTGGCATTGAGGCTCGCTTTGGTGACGACACGGTCGTGTGGTACTTGCAATGTTCAAAGAGAGATGCGACGTGATGTTTTAGGCACGTTAGCAGCTTTCCGCATCACGAGCAGTCAATATAGTGTGGCGTTGGGTTTTGGCCAAGTTGTGACAGCTCGGCAGCCCAAGCAACCACCGTTGAACCTTTCAGTAAAAGTCGGTAGCCGGCTCTGATTGGCGGATCACATTCCTCGCGCCCGAGTGACTAGGAATCGATAGTGACAGGAGTGTCGGTTGGGCCTAATATAACCCCGCCGAGGTTAGAAATCTCATTTTGTACCCACCTCGAATCCGTACTTGGCCGGAACCTATCATACCCTCGGTAGTATAGAGTCGGATCTAGGATCTCGCACAGAGTTCTGTTCGCACTTGATATTTGTATATATATATAGGACTAGCTATAGGATGACGTACAGAGGCTCTCAGAGCCATAAGAAAACAGAAATAAATCAGCAGTGTCCCCCCAAGCCAACAAGGGTCAAGTCCGACTTCGGTAAGTGTAGCTAGCTTATTGTAGTGCCTGGACACGCTCGGCTGTGTGGGATGTCTGTTGGCGAGCGTAAGGTACATTGAACTGAGAGTGCGCTGAGGCTAGTCCAAGAAGTTGGAGTGGCCGAGAGAGTGGGAGCGACAGAGGAGTGTCGTTCTATATATATACGAGGGACCCGAGTGTCCTTGTACACATTTGACTGACTGCCGAGGTTTCACCTTGGCAAACCCGTACGAGGCTTGGGCAGCCGGAACCATTCTTGTTGAGGGACTCCGGGGGACCGCGCGAAAGCGCAATATTACATCATAATCTCGCTCGTGGCTAGTGACGCAGGCATTTGGGTTGACCGAAAACAACGTTTGATATACAGAGGCGCTTACAACCGACCCGGTGCACGGGATCGTTCCTGGTCTTCAGGAATTGATCCAACATTCGCTGACTGTTGCGGGAAAGCGTGTGTTGTTGGTGGAGTCGTACCGTGTGGTAGCGAGAATTTCTGCGTGTTCCTACACGACAACTGGTGCCGCGAGCCGGGATTGGCGTGACCTTATGAGTGTTTTGGTTGTTTAGGTTCCCTAACAAACATTCGAGAGAAGAAGAGAAAAGATGAAGAGAGCAGATAGTGAAAGGGGCGAAGTCAGCGGTACCAGCAACGCCGATGAAGTCAAGCGGGATGCATTACGAGACCTCGTTACGCTCCGGGGCGTCGTTCGCGACACTTCCGACAGACCGGATGGCGTCGATTAACGAACTTTCTAACGGCTTTGAGGAGTCGGTGGGCTACTCTGACGCCAAGGAAGAAGATGACCTGGAAGCGAAAGCAACAATGCCCGAGCTTTCAGAAGCCGCCGCATTATCTGCTGGCCGCAGCGGATGGGTGAGGACGCTTGCGCGAAATATCACCGAGAAGATGAACGACGTGGCTGGTCCTGAATCAGCACACGACGACGACGATAATGGGTCCGATGGTCTACGACCGTCGGCGATGACCGAGAAGGCGACTTCTCGGTTGACCGGCAACTGGTCTCCTACACCCCGGCCGTCAACAAGGTTCTGGCTCGATGCCGGGAGCTGATGAAGACGAGGAGCAGCTGTATGCAGTTCTTTGAGCCAAATATGGATCGCCAGGCCATTTGGATGGATCTCGGAGGTAAACTGACGGTGTCGGTCAATGCAACGAGCACTCGAGAGGTGACTGAGGATACGGTGCAGCTTCTACGAGAAATGGGATGCGTGTGAAGAAGTCCACAGAAAGATTTCGCTGAATCCATCATTCGGATGCCCAAAGCCACCTCTCAGGCAGGTGTTCTACGGTGATTGGTTGACTGTGTCCGACCCCAGTTTGCCCTTTGTGCCCGGCCGCAACGCGAACTGGCTCGCGCCAACATTTGACGTACCACAGTATGCGTTGCCCGAGACGTGGTCTCAGATCCCAGATCCCAGTATTTCGACCCGGACCTGGTCCCAGCCAAGGAAGTCAAAGTTGCACGTGGATGAAGGAGGAGACTGTTTGCTATGGATTGATACGGAGTGGATCCCAGGTCCCAGATCCCAGGAGATTGCCCCGGACCCCATCCGGGAAGAGTCGCGTTGAAGGGTCGGTCAGTGGGTACAAATCAGGTGAGCATGCCTGGCAAGATTGGGATGCCTAATGCTGTGTGGCCAATTGAGAGCCCGGATTCGTGGTGACGCGGCCGGACACAAAGATGGAAGCTGGAGTCCAGCAAATCATAGTTCATCACGTCGTTGAAGTTGCTGCTCGGTGCCGCTCAAGTGAGCTATCCCGCAGTCAGTTCTCGCCAAGTTCAAGATGTACCCATAGATAGTGGAGCGCACGCCCTTGCTTAGTAGGTCCTTGCGTTTTGCATGTGTAAGATTTCAATCAAAGTTCGATTTGCCTCGTAGACCACAAGCGAGATTTGATCAGCCTCGACAAGCACTGCCTCACGTGTGAGACAGGAGGTAGACGGGTGTAAGGCGAAGTCCAAATAAATTCAACTCCATTTAACCAAGTTTGTCGTGTCTCGACGTGGTGGGCTTTGTTATTCCATATTCCCAACTCCTGGTCTTCTGGTTGTCGCTGGCGGCTTGGTGGTGCTTCATATTTTCGGGAGGAAGGTGATCGTCCCTGAGGTTTTCGGCAGAGCAATATCCCGGGATAGTGGTTCCCGGAGTTGCTGGTTTCGTGGTGCAAGTTCCCGGGATAGTGGTTCTCGGTCTTGTTTTCTCTCGCCTGGATAATGCGTGGTGCGCGGAAGTCCTGGCGTGACGCGCTGGATTACGACAGGTCTATCCCAGACCAATAACTCGCAGAGCCGTCCCAAGATCAGGGTCGCAAAGAGAAGAAGCTTGAAGAAGAGTCTCACAGTTCTTAGCCGGAACTGGAAGGAGTAAGTGGAGAGTGTCGTGTAGGAACACGCAGAAATTCTCGCTACCACACGGTACGACTCCACCAACAACACAC
>JAHWLE010000671.1:0-18943 GCA_024679135.1 Phytophthora foliorum | reverse complement strand
GTCCCGGCCTCGGACGCCGACATGCTGTCGCCCAAGGCCACCACGGCGTCCACGACGTCGTCGTCCGTGGACCCGGATAAGGAGCTGGTGCACCAGCAGTCGCTGGCCTTTGTGTCGCAGCTGGCGCAGACCCCCCGCCACCCGGAGGGCCGCATGACGTTCAAGGAGTACCGTGAAGTGGACGCCCGCGTGGCGTCGCGCGGCTACGAGATCTCGGAGCAGGACTTGGAGATTCTGGAGCAGGTGGCGGCGCTGCCGTTCAAGGACAAGTACGCGTGGTTCCTCGAGCAGACGTCGGCGCTGATCAAGCCGTGGGAGGATGGACACCTCAAGATGCGCGTGCACCGCGAGAACATTTTGGTCGAGTCCATGGAGCAGCTGCTGGGCGTGCAGATGGAGCACATCCACATGCCGCTGCGTATTGAGTTCATTGGGGAAGTGGCCATTGATGCAGGTGGACTGGAGCGCGAGTGGTTCTCGCTCGTGACGGAGCGTCTGTTCGATGAGACCATTGGGCTGTTCATGTGCGCGCACGTGGACTCGCTGGCGTACGTTATTAACCCGAACTCGGTCGAGGCCTCGGCTGACCACTTGCTGTACTTCCGCGGTGCGGGTCGGTTATTGGGTCGTGCTCTGCTGGAGGGCCAGCTGATGAAGGCTCACTTGGCGCTGCCGGTGCTGAAGCACCTGCTTGGCGTTCCCATCTCGTTCAGTGACCTGGAATTCTTTGACCAGGAAGTTTACAACTCGCTCAAGTGGATGAAGGAGAACGATGGTGTGGAAGCACTGGGGCTCGACTTCACGGTGACCAACCGAAAACTGAACGGCGAAGTGGAGACTATTGAGCTGAAGGAGGGCGGCAAGGACATTGACCTTACGGACGAGAACAAGCAGGAGTACATCTACTTGCGTCTGCGGTACATCATGCTGGACTCGTATGCGGAGCAGCTGCAGCATCTCATGGCCGGCGTGTTCGAGGTGATCCCGCAGGAGCTCATCCTAGTGTTTGACTACCAGGAACTGGAGCTGGTGCTGTGCGGCGTGCCATCGATCGACGTGGATGACTGGAAGGCACACACTCAGGTCTCAGACGAACTTTCGGAGGAGCTGCTGACTTGGTTCTGGGAGATTGTCGAGGCGTTCTCAGATGAAGAGCGTGCACGTCTGCTCCAGTTCACGACGGGATCATCGCGTGTGCCCGTCCAGGGATTCAAGGCGCTGACGAGTTACGACGGTCGTATCTGCCACTTCACGCTCAAGGCCGTGCCTTTCCCAGAAAACGCCTATCCTCGGGCGCACACGTGTTTCAACCGCATTGACTTGCCACTGTACAAGTCGAAGAAAGAGCTGGAGGACGTGCTGTCGCTGGTGATAAATATGGAAGTCACGGGTTTCACGGACGAGTAAAATGAGGTATTTTGTACAGTTGAAGGCTTTCGTGCCGCGGCTGCACCATCCTTCGCGTCACATCGCGTCGCAAGCGTCACGTCCGACGTCTTGAGTTGGAAGCTGATCAACCTGAACAAGGTAACGTGGAGATGATGTAGCGTCGAAGGGGAGACGCGTCGGCGGTGCCACGCAGTTGGATGACAAGCATCACGCGGTGGGGACCTCGCGGGAAAACGAGCATGAACAAGCAGAAAAGCAGAAAAAAACAAAACAAAAAAGATTGAACGCTTTACTCAGAGGTTGTGTTGCGTTTTGCCTTTTCGACCAACATGCTTACCAGAAGAACAAAGCAGCCAAGATATCATGAAAGATAAAACCCGTGCAACACGCAGCATATATTCAGTGAATAATATTCACTCACTCTCCCACCATAGCCCCATATCAAAATGAGCTAGTGTCCTTTTCGCTTTTTCTTGGTAGTTCTTCTTGTTCACCACACAGAACCAACCGAGGTCGCATAGAGTCGTCCGGATGAAGCATCAGCAAAGGGAGCAGTCACTACAAGTCCATATCTTCCACAACCGCGGACGAAGGCTGCCGGTTATCTTCCGCAAACTGGAGCTTAGATGGATCTGCCGCCGCAGCCTGTTGCTGCAATGCAAACGCCGCGGCAGCCTCGGGTGTGCCTACATTTACCACAACCCACACGGGGTCGCCAAAGAAGCCCTGCGAGCAGTGTAGCCTCCAGCTGCCAGCATAGGATCCCGGCTCTGACGGCATGCACAGCGGTGCGTGTATGTCTATCCGCTGCCCTGCTGGGGCTGCCACCGGGATCTGCTCTGGCCCTTGGAAGCTCGTGCCCTGCGCAAACAGCAGTCGCGTCTCTGGCGGCCACGCCTCACTTCCCGTGTTCACAAAACTCCATTGCTGTACAACAGTAGCAAAGCGGTTAGCCTCTGTCTAGTCAGCTCCCTTCAATCAGCTCCTCTCCCCACCATATGCACGGGCGTCTCTGGGGCGAAGAGTGTGTTCTGCGTGGCCGACAGGTCGCTGATGAATTGCGCCTGGAACGACGCGGAGTTGGGCTGCTGATGCTGCTGTCTAGAGGCTGCGTCTCCGTCGTCCTCCATGTCCAGGTCGTCGGCCATGTCCATGCCCTCCATGGGGTTCACACTGGGGGCTCCTGAGGCTTCCATCGTGGCCAGGTAGTTGTTGGCCGCCGTCTCCACGTTCCAGTTGCACGACTCGAGGAAGAACGTGGCGGTTTGCACGTCCAGCTGCAGCAGGTGCGCGAACTGGTCCACGAGCTCGTCGTGGTCGCTCGTGGTGATGCTCTGGAACATTTGCAGCAGGTCTTCGGCCATGGTGACGGAGTTCTTGAAGAAAGAAGGAAAATCAGAGAAAAAAGACAATGGGTGAGTCGGTTCGGGACGCGATTTCTCGGCTTCTACGAGGCGTTTGGAGATGCAAAGCACACGCACGAGTGGAGGAGAGAGTGGACAGGAAGGTGTGTGCACTACGAGCTTCGTATAGCTGCTGGGGGGCGTCGGGAAGCTGCTGCGTGCCGAGTCTTCTCGTCTGGCCGACTGAGAGGCGAAATGGCTTTTTTGAAGTTTCCAGCCGTCGGTATGCTGGTTTGGAGATATCGATATGCTGTTTTGCGGTTTCCGATATCGGTTTACTGACGGAATTACGGTAAAGATCGACGTGACAGAAGTCGGTGCTTTGACGACTTGCTGCGCTGAGGTTTGAGCTGCAGGTTGTGTGTCCGAGCAAACCTTTGATTGTACGTACACTGCTACTTTTGTCCTGCATTGCTATCTCGCTAGTGTTCGGACACTTATCCGAAGGCAGCACCTTGGAAAGCACCATCTTCTGTCATTCTGTCACGGTATCTTTCGAGTGGGATGCGTATCTTTCCCTTGAAGATCGAGGGGCAAATGAAAGGGCACGAGCCGAACAGGTCACGCCGTGTCCTTGCCCCGCTTTGCTTGTCATTGCGCAAGTCTCCCGATCCTCCGCAAGTGTCTCGATCTCCGCCATGTCGGTGCTTCTCCGCCGCTCGCCGCTGCTCAAGAGCGCAGCCTCTCGCAGCTTCGCCAGTGGCACGCCCATCATCAACTCGCACAACGAATGGGACCCGCTGGAAGAGGTGATCGTGGGTCGCGTCGACGGCGCCACGATCCCCGAATGGCACGTGTCCGGCAAGGCCGTGTGGCCCTCCAAGCACTGGGACATGTACAAGACCAAGGCCGGCCAGCCCTTCCCGCAGGAGCTGCTGGCCGGCGCGGCCAAAGAGCTCGACTACCTGGCCGAGGTGCTCGAGGGGGAAGGCGTGGTCGTCCGACGACCCGAGGCGGGTCCGACCGACTTCAACCAGCCGGTGGAGACGCCCGACTTCTCCAGTCGGTCGCAGCTGTACGCAGCCATGCCCCGTGACGTGCTCATCGTGTTCGGCAACGAGATCGTGGAGGCGCCCATGGCCTGGCGCTCGCGCTACTTCGAGTTCCGACCGTACCGGAAGCTCATCAAGGAGTATTTCCACAAAGGCGGCAAGTGGACGGCCGCCCCTAAACCCCAGATGAGCGACGAGCTGTACAATGACCACTGGGAAGCCGAGAGCGGCGTCTTCAACTCGGTCGTGACCGAGTTCGAGCCCACGTTCGACGCGGCCGAGTTCACCCGCATGGGCCGCGACATTTTCACGCAGCAGAGCCAAGTGACCAACCAGTTCGGCATCGAGTGGCTGCGTCGCCACCTCGGAGACGACTACAATGTGCACGTGCTCGACTTCCAGGACCGGAACGCCATGCACATCGACGGCACGTTCGTGCCGCTCATGCCGGGCAAGTTGCTGGCCAACCCTTTCCGCCCGTGCATCACGGGGCGCCCCGTCAAGACGTACTCGTACAAGAACAAGGACTACCAGTACTGCCTGCCCGAGATGTTCAAGGGCTGGGAAGTGTTCGTGGCCCCCGAGCCGGAGCTGTCCAAGGACCACCCGCTCTTCTTCACGAGTCCGTGGACGGCCACGTGCAATGTGCTCGTGGTGCGCCCGGGGACGGTCGTCGTGGAGGCGCACGAGAAGAGGGCGCAGCAGTGCTTCAAGGACTGGGGCTTCGAGGTCATCCCCGTGCCGTTCCGCAACTTCATGCCCTTTGGCGGCTCCTTCCACTGCGCCACGTGCGACGTGCGTCGTACCGGCACGCTGCAGTCCTACTTTGACTAGGACTAGCGAGCCGACTTCGTCTCCAAAGCATGGAGGCAAGTGCAAAGAGGGAGACGAAGATGACGCGATTGTACTTAGCGCAAAAGAATCCTCGTAAGGAGCTTCAATTTTACTACTAAAGGTTGACATTGATCGGTGGTCGTGAACGTAGTGTCCTAAGTCACCCCACAACCACGTTTTGAGGTAGCACCATTTGCTCGAAGCGGGCGAGTGCACAGCTGTACTCGAGTAACACGACTCGAGAATCCTTGTAGGAAGATCCTTCGGCATCTCCACGAACTCTTGGCCGTTCTCGTCCACGATGCATCAACAAGTAAGCTGTTCATGTCTTGAGCGAACTGGACGCTTGGAGTACTCCGCTTCACCATTTCGTCGCTCGGAGTTATCCCCAGTGGCAGAATGGTCACAACTGCACGTCCCTCGCCGTCGGTGTCGGCAATCTTGGCCGCCAGCGTAAGGCACTGGCGGCTCGTCGAGTTGTCTGCTGCTGGGATGTTTTGTAGAGCGACACTGGTGTTGGTATCGATGCGCTGGAGCACGTGCATGACTACACCGGTGCTAAATAATTGCACATACAGCTCGGATGTGTTGAAGACACGCCAGGCTTCGTCGCCGATAAACTTGACCATTCCAGCGCGTTGATGCACGAGATCCGCTTCGAGAAGTGGAAATTGTGACCATTATCCAAAGTTTTCTGCACGCTCCACCCGAGGAATAGCTGGTATCTCAGGGTCTCGTTTTGAATAAACCGTGTATGGTGGCTCCAGAACAACGGATAGGCGTTTCGGACAAATTCGTGGCATACGTATCCATAGTAGAAATAATCTTGTGCGTGCGCCAAATTCCTTGCTGTGATTATAGTGGAACACCGCTTGTGTCAGGTATTGTCAGGGTCAGGCCAATACTTTGCAGTGCAAGACTCATTCGCGCACCCGTGCTGCTCAGCGTAAATTTCAAACGAGTCATGACTCATGAGCAGCGAGCCAAAGACGAAGTTCAGCGAAAATTAGTTTACTATGAGATCGATCCCAAACCTACAACCGGATCAAGGCCGTCTCGAACGGTTATGTGGCTCCCTGTGCACCCTGCACCCGCTTCGTGAGTTTTTTAATCGCTTCCTGTACGATGTTTCTTGCGTTGGGAGGCGTACGCGGCTTCGGGGTCATGTAGTTTGGCCCGTACGCTTCTGTCAAGAAGAAGTTGGGGTCGTGGACTGTATCGAACGGCATCCCATTGATCGTCACCTGCGAGAAGGGTTCTACCTTGTTGTGCGGCATCAAACGACCGTTGCTGCCCTGTAGCTCTTGGATATCCCAATTTCCATCGTTGAGCTTCTTCATCATGTACAAGTCCACGTATGGCACTGCGTAATTTTTGGTGATCGGCTGGCTTGAGTCGTATAGGCGACCTGCAAGCGGGTGTGTCGGCGCGACGCACACTCGCCAAATGTCTAGGAAGAACATGTGATAGCCTTTTCTCCGAAGCTCCATCTTCAGGACATCTTTGGAGTTCAGGTTCCCGACGAATCCAATGTCCGTGTCTTCCGTGAACGGGATCATCGAGCCGTTCCTCACGGCTCCCAGCAACGATCCAAACGTGATTAGTGGGGTGTTCCCCGAAGCTTTTAGTTCTTCGTACACTTCCACCATCAACATGTGCAGTATGCTCGAGTAGCAAACGGACTTGGGCGAACGGACATTGAGCAAGTCTGAGCGATCGCCTGCGATACAGAACGGCGTGTCCTTCCTTCCGGAGATCGGGAGGCAGTAGCCAAACTTCGCTTTTAATCTCTCGTTTTCATTGCAGAGGTCGGTGTGTTTCCCCCGGAAAGTTGGTGCCGGTGGAGTATCCATTTCCTTCAGTGCCAAGTAGTATCGGTGGCCCGAATGATACTCAACTGTGCTGGCGTTCACGCCTCGCGGGGTGCAGACTTCACCTTCATTGAGTAGGGCAACTTCCGGCATGCAAGAGATGATGTGCGTCTCGATGATGAGCCCGAATACCACAAGCCCGATCAGCGCGAGTACGAAGGTCGGAATCACTGTTACCCCCGTCCAGAATTCCCTGCAGCCCAGCAGAACCCTTCCCAGCACTCCAGCACGGTGTGGCATGGCACGCTTGGTAACAGCGACGCCTTCCTCGAGCTTCTTGTCCATTTTGTAGGTCTGTCGGTGGTAGGAACGCCCTCCGCAGCGATGTCGAGACTTGTGCGATGGGATGCAAGAGCAAGAATGAAAGCATGCGGACGACGTACGGCGCGGCGATGCGATGCATCGGTGCACAACATCAAGTGATCTTGGCGATTTGAATACCTGAGACGATCCCATTTTTTCTGTTCGGGATGCTGTGATGATCAGAGCCTCGATTGTCGATCTGGAAGATTGTGCACAAGTCTGAGAAGACGTGAGCTCGCCCAGCGACTGGTACATATACATGTAGTCGCTTACTGCACCTAGCAGCAATAGATGTGCCATATCTGTTTGTAGTCTCCAAACGTGTCGGCTTTTAAAGTACTCAGTACGGTGCCTATTTTATTGAGGGCAGGTCGCGGGTGCAAGGCTTCATGAATTGAGACCGAACAGCGATCGGCTTGTGTCGTGTAGCGGCTAGGCATATCGCGCTGGTAGGTGTGTGGCTATCACTACACTTGTACCTACGTGCATGCCACGCTGCTAGTGCACAAAATGAGCAGGATCGCACACAGCGATCGGTCTCGGCCGGTTTTCCCACCAGTGGTTGTCTTGCGATCTTTTTGCGCCGAAAAACTACATATGGCCTTGGTGCTGCAGGTGTAATGAATGAATGCCGGTCTCAGATGGGGGAGCTTGACAACAGGTTGGCCGACTTTCAATTCACGTACGTGTATGTAGCTCTGTTCCTTACCATAGTTGGTTCGGTTGTCAGTGCCTATTGCCGGTTGCACTCTTTGCAAAGAAGCAGTTCATAGTCTCTGGAAACTCGCCATCCCATTTTTCCTTACGAGAAAAGCGCAGAACCACCAAGCTATTCACAAAAACATACAGTTCGTACATTACACTTTTGATAACCTGGCATAGATCACGTGCGTCCGCCAACTACTCTTTCCGCGGCTTTGGAGTCATATAATCGTCTCCATACGCCTCCTTCAGGAAGAACTTCGGGTCTTTCACCGTGTCGAACGACACCCCGTTGATCTTCACCTGCGAGAACGGCTTCACCTTCTTGCCAGGCAGACTTCGGCCATTGCTGCCTTCCAGCTCCTGTAGATCCCAATCTCCGTTGTATTTCTGCTTCATCATGTACATATCTACGTACGGCACAGCGAAGCTCTTGGCAAGAGGCAAATTCGAGTCGTACAGATGACCAGCCAATGGGTGTGTCGGGGCCACGCACACACGCCAAATATCCAAGAAGAACATGTGATAGCCCTTCCTCCGAAGCGCGAGTCTCAAAGCGTCGGGTGTAACCAGCTCTCCTACGAAGCCGATGTCTACATCCTCCGTGAACGGGATCATGGATCCATTGCGAACAGCTCCCAGCAGCGACCCGAAGACGAGGAACGGGATGTTCCCTGTTGCTTGTAGTTCCTCGTAGACTTCAACCATGAGCATGTGCAGTACACTGGCGTAGCAAATGGACTTGGAAGAACGCAGGTTCAGTAGATCCATGCGGTCAGCAGCAGCGCAGAACGGGGCGTCCTTCCTTCCAGAGATCGGGAGGCAGTAGTTGTACTTTGCTTCAAGCCTGGTCTTCTTGCCACAGAGAGTGGTGTGTTCGCCTCGAAAGACTGGCGCGGGCACCGCCGTGTCCTTGAGATCGCCGTAGTATCTGTGGCCCGAATGGTACTCGATGGCACTGGCGTTCAGCACTTTGGGGGTGCAAATCTCGTGGTTGCTGGACAGGATAGCTACCGGGACGCGGGAGATTATGTTGGTCTCTATAATGACGTCAAAGGCCACCAGTCCGATAAGCGCTAAGACCAGTGCAGGGAACACCAAGATGCCTCTGCAAAAGTCCTTGCGTCGGTGAGCCGAGGTGACCTTCTTTTTGTTCGGGGTCACGATGCGGAGCCCCACCTCGCACTCGGGTTCCTCGACGTCGATCTTCTGGTCGACTTGCGTGTCCTTCATGGCTTGTTCACTTGCGCCTTTCAAACGAAAAGACGAATGAGGAGACGCCACGTTTGATGCAACGAGTGCGAAAGTCTTGTCCCAAAACGGCAAACAAACGGCGGAGACCGGTGCAAGGGGTCGACTCATGCGAACGGAAAAAGGGATTGCGGCCAGAAACAACGCTGCGTTTCGGAGAGCACCGTTGCGCCCCCGCCTCAAATGATTTTGAGTCAAATCATAACCTGTTGACCAATGCTGGCCGGTGCTGACACCGCGTAGACCCTTGCAGGCACAAAACGCAGCTTCGATGGAGCTCCAGCACGCTTGAGAATATCTGTTACAATCCAGACCAAAGTGCCAAAGGCTCGTGCTGCGCTGTGGTCGCCGTCATATCTGCTGTTGCACATAGGCCAGCAAGGGCGAGAGGGCTTATCATCGTTGTAGCCTACTGGTACAATTCGTAGACACCATGGGAAAAAGAATCTAAACGTCATGGGATCCCATGCGGTGGGTGTCATGCAGGGAGACTTCCGACAAGAGATCGCCCTGTCATCGCGTTCATTTCGAGTCGTGGGTGCGTTGGAGAAGCTTCGAGGTGGCCATGGCCGATGGGTGTCATCCCTGTTACGAGTCGTAACAGAGATGTCGAGAGGCGCTCGGGATGTGAACCGAGATATGTACTTAAACAAACACAAGCATCTCGGGATAGCCGAGGACGAGCCGGCCGAAATTCCAGCCCGACTCGGACTCTGAGCTTTTAAGCTCGTCTCGGAAAAGGAACCCACGGTGCATGGAGAGCTTTGCTTCGGAAAAAGAACCCACACTGGGGGCCATTCGTCACGTGAGCAGATTTTCTGTGCGCGTCCCATAATCCCTGCCTCGTCCCTGGCATGAGTGATCCAGCTGCCAGCGTGAATTTAAAGACGTTTCTGGGTAAGTATAGCCTAGACTGGAACCTGGAAACCTAGACTAGAAATGAGCATATAGAAAACTCGAAATCTGATGAGTAATCTTCATCCCCCCCCCCGAAATCGTATCAGGATGTCAACTTCGAAGGCGACAACAACAGCGACCTCGGCGGTATTTTCGACAGCTGCAGCCAATTTCAGCGGAAGCACTGGGAGCAGTTGACAGCAACATCAGCAGCTTCAGAGGTAGCGTTGGTAAGAACAGCGGAACAAGTAGCAGCAGCAACACACCCACTCCCACCAACAGCGACAGTAGAACCAGTGCAAGCGCGTCCAAGGCCAACGGCGTGACGGAAGCACCGACACCGATTAAGGCGGCCTGCACGATCTCGTTGTCAGGTCTTGGCGTCGGAATGTTGGTGGCAGCGATAACCTCCAGTCTACTCTAAGGATCTGAGCCCAAGCCCAATACACGAGAACTCTATGCTCTAGGGATGATGAAAGGCGAGAGAAGGTCTGTTGTTGCAAGCCAGTGTGAGCTGGCGAACGTATCACAAGAACTAAAACGCTAACTACATCCTGATTAATGAGCAACAGCTTTGCCATTTAGAGCGCCAACATGGTTAGCCATACATGTACTGTCTTCCCGATATGACCCGGCAAATATATCATTAAAAACTTCCTGGGTCGTATTTATGCCAGGAAAATTAAAAATCCTTGCCATATAATCTCCAAATTTTGTTATTCGAAGGTCAATTTTTTTTGAGTGCGTCACTATGTTGCATCCTCCAGCTGCAGACAGTAAAGTATCCTGCGTTGTTATGTATTCATTTCGGGAAAGTTTCTCCGGAAAAGACGCAGTTGAAACGACCACGGACCTTTCCCGTGGTTGTGTTATCATTACACTATTTCCCGACAACGACCTGCAGCGCCAAGAAGTATCAATGTCCCAGCTAACTCTCGACGTGGAGATGCACGAGAAAGCGTGCCGCAACGATGTACCAATTAAGGAGATCCGGAGGGTCAAAATTCGCTTTGTAGACAGCATGATTTTCATCACTCTCGCGCTGCTCGTGGTCGGTTTACTGGCATGCGGCTTCACGATAGAAATTCGCATCCTCTCTCACAACCCCGTGTCGTTGCTGTTTGGTGACAACTCGCTTTGCTCTCCTAGTGTGGTGGATTTAAGCAACGTCAAGTATCATTCCGATCACGAATACTACACCGAGTTGAGAGACGTCACTCCACTTCAACCGCCAGTGTTTCAAGGACCTCATAGAGCCCTATGCACGAACAGAATACACCTGAAGCGCAATCAATGCACGTTCAGCAACTGTTTGCCCATTTCTGGGCGAAAGGACCCGATATTTTGCAGTGGCGCCGATCGAATGGACATATTAAAGCAGAATTTGTCAGGTACTCTTTGCCACGCCAGTGTCCTCCATATGCTCCTAGTGGAAGTGTACGAAGAGCTCCAAGCTTTAGACAAATCTCCTGTTATTGTTTACGGTTCACTGTTGGGAGCTGTGCGTAACAAAGGCATGATCTCGTTTACAGAGGATGCCGACATCGGGTACAGCGGCAGGCTTCGTGTTGCTGACGATTTGCAACGATTGCTTTGGCAAAAAGGATATCACCTCTTTTTCCAGGATATTTGGCGAGTGTGTGTGGCGCCTACACATCCTCTAGCCTCGAAGTTATACGATCCGAGTCTGTCGATATCCACTATGTCATCCATTCCGTACCTTGACCTGTACAGGATGAACCATCAAATGCTCACCGGCGAATGGAAACTTCAAGAGATGGAAAAGGTCAACGGTAGTCATACGATACCTGACGATAAGGTGGTGCCCTTCTCGCAGGTCACAATTAATGACCAACACTTTGATACGGTGCACGACCCGGAGTACTTCTTGGGGCGGATGTACGGTGATGGCTACATGACCCCAAAGCCAAGAAGAGGCGATATGATTGACACATTTCCAGGAGTGTCTTGGCAAAAGAGACAAGAACTGACTCAAAACCAAATGAAGAACAGTTTTTGACTCTGGCCGAATAATTCCAACGACATCATTATGCTGTTTTCTTGCTTGGAATTTGCTTCTTCTTTTTTTTCCTTGCAAGTCAGATTTACTAATTCGAATTTTGTCTGCGAGTTGAATTCACCAAAAAAGTGTTACTCTCTCCTCGTCGTCGATGTACATTTCCAACAAGAAGTAGTTCAGGCAATGCACAGTGTCGAATGGTAAGCCACTTGAGAGGACGGCTGCACCCTTTAGCCTAATATGGTGCTGTCACTGCCGGATCCTTCTTCCGTGGTCGACGTTGCCGAGAAGTGAGTGAACGACAAGAGTTGGAGTTCTTGAAACTCCACAGCAGTATGCGTGAGATGCTGATGTGGCAACGAGTCTGGTTAAAGTGTTGAGCAACCACGTTCAGAATGTTCGAACTTGCTCGCCTCAGCTGGTAGCTGAGTCAGCTCTGCAGTCAAACTTGTTGCTGCAAGTTTTTCCTCTCGGTTCATCGCAGAGTGATCATACATTTTTTTCTGCTCATCTTATCTTGGTGTTCAAGGAGTACAATCCGCGAATATCTGAGCGCCTCAGAGCTAACCCCGTCGTTTGTGTTGAGGAATGTTTGAGTTTGAGCTCATGCGGCTCAAGCGTTGAAGATAAGGTACTTGTTTGGCTATAACCTGATAATTCCAGCTAAGAGTCGATATGTGTAGATACGGACTTTCGTTCGACATCTCATCACAACAATCACAACAAGGAAACAAGGGATCTAAAAAAAATTACATTCTAATGCAAACAGAGCGATGGATTAACTGGGGATCCCTAGACCAGCTCAAGAAATATTCACAAGGTCGAAACCAACTATCAAAGCCCCACAACGCACGAATTTCAGAAGTTCTTTGACACTTCCAAATGACTGTCGCTTGTTTTCCGTAGTGGCTTCTACGATCTAGCGAGTGGAGCGCGCTCCGACCTATGTAGACAAATCGAAAGTAACAATTACCGGGAAGCATATGCGTAGCTACGTAAACTTACAAGATCGTGCTGCCGCAGAGGTGGAGCGTACGTTATTTGCTTGCGAGTCGAAGCTTGCGATCTCACCAGGTCGCCGTTCAAACTCGCATAGCTAGAGGTTGACTTTTTTTTTTTCACCGAGTGGTGGCTGGACTGTGCGTCCAAGCAGAACCAACGACATTTATTTTTCCATTTCTTACGTCGCGATTGCTGGCTATCCGTCCCAAGCCGAATTTGCATTGGCAGAATTCTGCCCGTTTACCCATGCATTCGATACGTGCATGGCAACGCGTGGGATCGAGTGAGTTGAAGTTGTAGACAGCTGTTAGTGCTAAGCAAATCCGCAAATTATCGGTGAGGCTAGCCTTTGTCCTGCCCAATTAGCTGCTCCTTGGAATTTTGAGTCAATAACATTTGTCAACGTTTGACATGCTGCTTGGTGCGTTTAGGGACAGCGTTATCAAGTTGGTGGGGTCAATTGCCTATAAATTATATAGGCTATAATCATGGCATCGCCTTTTCTGTTCCCGCGGGATCACACGTTGAAGCCTGGAAGCATCAACCATAAACCGTGGGCTTCGGCATGGTGTACTTCAGATTTTGTATCTAAGCTCTGCGAGTGTTGCCTTGACTTACGAAGACAACCAGGAAAATGGGCTCCGCTGCCGGTAGACCACAGGTCTGGCAAATATATTTATAGTTTGAGGTTGTCCACTACTTTTACTTATAAAGATACGGATCGGGTGCAGTAGGACGGCTACTACACCCATCCAGTCGGGAACAAGCATCACATGCCTTGTTGCATGTGAGTCAGCAGCTCCGGCGTTGACAGCTTCAACTTGGCTGGGCATAAATCCAGCCCAAAGCGAGGGAAAGAGCGACGAAATGCAAAGCTTCAACTGTACGAAGGCCATCAAAGAAGCGTGGGTGACGTACAAATCTCGCAAAGCAAACATGACAGTTCTGGCCCAGGACTCCTGGGCCTCCACAAGTGATCCCACAAGTCATTTCCGAATTTTCTTTCGACTGCATCAACAGCAATGAGGGTGCAAACTACGATTGCTTTCGTTGTAAGCGTCCTCGCTGCAGTCGTCTCCGGCAATGCCGCTGCGCCCTGGGAACAGTACATCCAGTCGCCGGCTTCTCGAGACATTGAGCCCGTCAGCATCTACGGCTCCTCTGGCAACGTCAACGTCTCCACCTTAACTGCCACGTTGTCTGGCAACGGATCCACCGTCACGTACGACTTCGGTCAACAAGTGACTGGCTTCATCACGCTGCAGTTCGGCTCGGGCACCACGAGTGACACGCAGCTTGGAGCTGCCTTCTCCGAGAGTGCCGAGTACATCGGCATTGAGTCCGATTTGTCCACCGACATGGCCATCATCGACGGCACCATCTACGCGCCAGCAGAGCCCGACTCGAGCTACACGTTCGGTCGTGAGTTCGCCCGAGGCAGCTACCGCTACCTGACGCTGTCCACGAGCTCTTCCGATGCGGTCGAAATCACGGGTGTGTCCACGCACTTCACGGCGGCTCCGGCCACAGACGACGACAAGTTGCGAGAGTACTCCGGCTACTTCTACAGCGACGACGACCTCCTCAACCGCATCTGGTACGCTGGTGCGTACACCGTGCAGATCTGCACGATCGCTTCGAACGAGTCGCGTGCCAACCCGCCGACGATCACCGAGTACGGTTGGTTCAACAACGCCACGATCCAGAATGTGACGACGGGCGCCGAGGTGTACGTTGACGGTGCCAAACGTGACCGCACCCCGTGGCCGGGCGATTTCGGAGTTTCCACGTTGTCCAAGCTTGTCACGCTCAACAGCGACAACCTTTTATCCGTTCGCCACGCTATCAACTCGTTGTACGCCATCCAGAACACGACCAACGGCCAGTTTGCTTACGCCGGCACGCCAATTGCACCGCGTGTTCAACTTGCTGGTGTAAACTCGGATACGTACCACATCTGGACGCTTATCGCTCTGGCTGACTACGCGACTCTGGCCGCCGACACCGAGTTCGCGAAGAATCTCTGGGACCAAGCGCTTTTCGGCTTCGAATTTATCTTGGACAAGGTTGACTCTGTCGACACGTTACTGAACGTCACGGAGACCAACGATTGGGGTCGCGTTGGCCAGGGTGCCAAGAACATCGCGGCCAACTCCCTGCTGTACCACGCGTTGGTCAGCTACGCTGAGCTAGCTGCGCAACTCGGTTTGGATGCACCCTCCTACAACGGCACGGCGTTTGATGAGCTCGCCAGTGCCGTCAAGACGTCTGTGAACTCCAACTTGTGGGACGACGCCGTCGGTCTCTTCCGTGACAACACCACTGCTGCAGGTGCTGAGCTCCACCCTCAGGACGGCAACTCACTTGCGGTTCGCTACAACCTCACCCAATCGTCGGAGCAGGCCGCTACCGTATCAGAGAACCTCGCCACGCGCTGGAACGAATACGGTGCCGTGTCGCCCGAAGGTCTCGGCTCAATCTCGCCGTTCATCACAAGTGTAGAAGTTGAGGCTCACCTGCGAGCCACCCCCGGCAACGCCTCACTTGCTCTGGAGATCATCCGTCGCCAGTGGGGCTACATGCTCAACACCTTCAGCAACTCCACCACCATCGAGGCTTACTATGAGACGGGTGAGCTCATGTACCCGTTCTACGGCCTTGAGCTCGGTGGCTACATCTCGCACGCGCACGCTTGGTCCACAGGCCCGACGGCATCTCTGACGCTGCACGTTGGTGGTCTGAGCCCCGTGACCGACGCCGGCAAGACGTGGGAGTTCGTCCCGCACGCCGCTGGAGCCGACATCGGAGAGCTGCGCACTGGTTACACACTGGCAACCGGCGATTTCTCCGTGGAGTGGACGACCAAGAACGAGGACAGCTTCTTCCTGGCCAACCTTGAAACGCCCAAGAACACGACGGGGTCCATTTCGGTGCCTACGTTCGGCAAGTCACTGGACGCGATCGACATCTCCATCAACGGTAACACGGTGTGGACGAACGGTGCGTCCTCGTCGAGTGGTTTTGGCGTGGCCAGCGGATCAGACGACTTCGTGACTGTGTCGGAGATTCCGTTTGGAGGGTGGTTCTCCATCGTCGCCAAGGAAGCGTAAAGTTTTGGTAAAGTAAGGTGACCGTTAAGAAAAGACGTTTTTGACATTTTCCTTGATCACCCGGCAAAATAGTTTTTTTGAAATAATTAAATCCTGCCACGGGTGAGCAATTGTGGTACACACTATTCGATGGCCAAACTACACCTTTGCCTGGCCAAACAAAGATTGGTAGCAAGCAACTACATTTCGCTTATCGTAATTTTCAGGTAAAGCGGCGGAGAGCATCATTGAAGTAGAGAATACTTGCGTTCAAACGGAGACTAGAAAGGCCGCACAGACCACGATGAGTGGCGTCGGCGTGTTCCCGCCTAAACTGTGCTGCCCGTTGCCACGGCGGGCTCGCGCGCGAAGCCGATACGCGCTCCGCTCGCAGGTCGAGTACACTCACAATTCATTCTTCCTCCTGCCCCAGAAGACTCCTTCTCCGAGATGTCCCGCCAGTCGCCGCTCCGCAATCACTCTCCGGCTGAGAAGCTCCGCGTCCTCGATGCCTATCGTGCCGGTCGTGCTGACTGGCTCGAGGTCGCCCCAAACAACGGCATCTCGAGAGCCGCGGCCTACCGCACTGTCGCTAGCGGCCGTGTTGAAGATCTACCTCGTGGTGGCGCTCGCGGCAGTGCGGTGAAGGTCACCCCAGAGGTTTTGGCGACGCTCGAGAACTACCTGGACGACAACTGCACGTTCACGTTGGAAACGATGCGGACGATGCTCGCGTTCGACATGAACGTGCAGGTGTCGTGTAGGAACACGTCCAAAATGTAAGGCACACTCCCACCAACAACACCTACCGAGTTCGCGAAGACTCAATAGACTTTGTCGGGCAACAGAACCTGAAGGCCCTTGGTCTTGCCCTTGCACCAAGTTGGCTATTTCCCCTGTGTATCGTGGTTATCGTAGGCTAACCAACAAAAGCCCAGCACCACGAGCTACGGCTAGGATGCTCTACACACACACACTAAAACCTCGCAGTCCCTCAGAAGGAAGGGTACCTGCCAGTCACGGCTTGATACGAGGCTGCCGAAGCTTAACTTCGGCGGTAAGAATCAATTGGAGTGCGCTCTCGCTCCTCCAGTTCACGGCAACAATTTGCTACTACCCTATCACACAAGGCTACTTTCTAACTCTTGGCCTTGCCAGGGATAAACACTCGCTACACTAGTAGGCGTGTTCACCGACAGACGTAATCCTTCCTACCAGGTTTACCCAAGACTACGTGTACTTACCGATAGCTGAGCGTCGCCCTTGCGTGATAGAGAGGAAAAGCTGTTCTGTGTTCTTGCCCAATGGGCTTTAATGTCGTATCTAGATCTTCCTACAGTCCTATACAAATATCAAGTGTAAACGTGCCCGTTATGGATCTTCCTATGAAACTCCCGACTCTTCGGGGCCTCGCCGTCGCTTCCAAACAGTCGCCGATGACTCGTGAACCGCCGCGGTGGACTCGCCCATCGGTGCCGAAGACTCACAAACAGCCGCCGATGACTCGTGTGCGCGACCGGGCGTCTGTGGGTTTTATGTGCTGATCTTGAGCTGGGGTTTTGTCTCTCCACACTAATGACTCGTCACTGACACGGGGAGCTGGAGTCAAACGAGCCGGATTTTTCCACCAATGAGAAGGCTATCCAGCCGGCTTGACTGTTCTTGACTCGCCAGTTGTCGTAGCCAAGCAAAAGAGAAGCTTTCACACAACGGCGGCAAATTCCGACACCACACAGGTATCGACCTCGACCATCAGCTGTCACTTGCTGGGCATGATGTACACGGTCAAGCAGACTCGGATCGAACCCATGACGTGCAACAACATGGTCAACAAGACCAAGCGCCAGATCTTTGCGAAGGCGCTGAAAAAGCACCAGCAAGACGGGGGTTGCATCGTGTACTTTGACGAAACAAACTACAACGTGTACTGCAAGCGAGGCCGCGGCCGCGAAAAGAAGGGCAAGCGTGCCACGTTGGTGCTGCCGCCATCCAAGGGCGCAAATCTGCAAGTCCAATGCGCAGTCAACTCGGACATGGGCGTGGTGCTCTACAAGCTAGAGAGGGGAAGCATCCGCATGGAGCAGAACTCTTTGTTTATTGACGACATCTACCGGACAGTCAGGGCGTCGTCTATCTTCAACGAGAACTACGGCAGTAAGAACGTAGTTGTCGTCTTGGACAATGCCCCCGCTCATCGCCGAACTGAGCATCGCGTGACGCCCCACGACGACCTCGTTCTCTTGCGCCTTGCCCCCTACTCACCAATGTGCAACCCTATTGAGGGTTGCTTTTCGGTGCTAACAGCTCACATCAAGGAGCACTTGGCACTGGACCGCAGCGACATCTGCGACCGCACCAACCTGGTGGACGACAAGGTCGTCGCGCTGACGATCAAGGAGTACTCAATGCGCTTCTTGGAGCACGCTGCCCACGCCAACATGAAGTTCGTCACGCCGACTGTGGTGACCAAGATGGAGCTCCACGCACGTGACGCAGTGAACGCTGCGGAAGCGATGGAGGACATGGTCTACGGAGCGTAGATCACGGCTAAGGTATTGGCGTCGTGCCTGTTCGCTTTGCATGAAAACATTCTCTGATTCGATGCTGGTTAGCATGCAATAGTGTCATAAACATGGTCAAATATAGCTGTATCGCTTTGCTTGCTACCAATCTCTGTTTGGCCGGGCAAAGGTGTAGTGCAAAACTAGGTAAATACCTATAGCCAGAATATAACGATCTGCAAGATAAACAATCCAGTGGTAATTTAAATCTCGCCTCATCATGACAGTCGCGGCCTGTGACCCCAAGCTTGACCTGTGGCACAATTGACATTCAGCCACAATTCATGCCAATCACCAAAGATGGAAAATGCATTGAGAATCGCCCCAAAACGTGCAAAAGTCAACAAGATTTTGCCTCGATGGACGTGGAAAATGAAGTGCTAGACGTGTTTGCTGCGCTACAGGCTGCAGTTGAGGCTATACAATCAAACCAGCTCTCATTTCGAGCTGCTGAGACCGGTTTTGGTGTTAGTAAAAGCAAAATTCATTGCCGTACGTTGGTAGAAGCAAAGCTGACCTCATATAGTTTACCAGAAAATATATTGACCCCTGATGAGGTTGAAAGCCTAGCCTACAACGGGGTACACCGATGTGTACCCACGTGACAAGAATGCTGCGTAAGCCTTCGG
>JAHWLE010000670.1:0-18986 GCA_024679135.1 Phytophthora foliorum | reverse complement strand
AGATCCTGAACGACTACGGCTCGGTGCTCATCCGAGCCAAACAGTACGACGAAGCCATTGAGGTGCTGGAGGACTCGGTGGCCATGGTGGAGAAGATCTACGGGGACAGCCACCCGTCACTCGGGCTGTCGCTGCGCAGCTTGGCCGACGCGTACATGGCCAAGGAGCAGTACAAAAAGGCCATCTCCAAGTACCGAACGCTCCGCAAACACGTCAAAAACGGGCTCGGAACGACCCACGAAGCGTACATTGAGGCCTCGTTGAGGATTGCAGAAGGGTACAAGAAGTTGGGGAACAAGGACAAGAACCTCAAGGTGCTCAAGCAGGCTGTGGAGGCTCAAGGAGGAGAGATTAACGGACTCACGACCGGAATCGCCGAGCTCTACATGGAGCTGTCGACGGCCCATTTGGCGGTGAATGAGGTTGACGAAGCGTTGAGAGCGGCCGAGGTCGCGAGCGCTGTGTTCTTGCAGCGCGATGGAGAAGACACGCTGTCGTACGCGTTCAGCTTGAACGCGCTGGCGGGGGTCAAGATGCGCCAGAAGAAGGTAGACGAGTCCATTAAGCTGCTGGAGCACGCGCACAGGATTGCTGTCAAGATCTACGGCGAGAACGACCCTATTACGCAGGCTAGCGCCAAGACGTTGAAGGAGGTGAAGGAGTACCAGCTGGACATGCAGGCTGAGAAGGACGAGCTTTAGAGTAGAGGGGTGAACTTTCAGAATCCAAGCCTTGTGTTGGAGTAGTTGAAGATCTGCTGCAATTTTGTTGGTGTGCTTGACGGGGGGGGCTGATGATTCTACCATCCTAACCGAGTGAATTTGAAGGGTATGAGCATTTCGGCACATGGAGCAGAGCGTACTCACTAATTATCACGTGGATATGTTCCCTGGGCATCGATGAAATCGTGTGTGTCCGACGATGCAGGCCGTACAGCATGAATATGGTTTGCGATTAGTCGGTGATAGTGATGGCCCAGATGGAGAGGGGGGAGCTGGTACTCTGCATGCAAGTCGCCAAGTAGAAGGCAAATTACGCGTTTTGGATACGATTTGGTTCTTGATTGCCCCCACATCTACATGCGAAGTAACCTATTTCATTGACATCTCCAAAATCTCGGCACGGCAGTTGGCATTGCTCTCTACTGGAATTGCGATCATATTTACTGCGTGCGCCCTCCTGATCTTTCCGTTTATGCTTTTAGTCGTGACTCTTGCTACAACATCCTACATATCTTCTTATTTTGAGTCATTCTAGGGGGTCACGTCAACAGTTCATCCAGTACATGAACTTCCTGCACGCTCAAATTATGATGATGTTTGTATAACCAATTTACGAACCATTGTTTCGCTTTGTATATGGATTAAAGTACTTCGAAGTATCAGTTTCCAGTGATTTTACTGCTTCCCGTGATGAAGTTGCTCATACGAAATATCGTGCTGAGGTGCACGATGTACTGTACGTCGAAGATAAGACTCCAGAGTTGGTCATCTTCACCGTTGATTTCTTCAATGCGGCCCACCCCTCTCTTGGGTCTTGGAGTGGCACTGATTCCAGGAATAAGACGATCAAGTCATCGGCAGTGGTGTCCCGATGCACACGATCAACGCACGCAAGAGAGATGTAGCAGTCGCTGAATCGAGTATTTACCGCCGTAATAACTGACTTGCAGTCGCTTCCATCCACGAAGCTCCACCAACCGAGTCATTTTCTGATCACTCATGACTTGGAGTTCGCGATTAAACCTGCATCGGTGCTCAGGTCACCTACACCATCATCTTCCTCTCTGGGGTGAATACGAGGTCAACTCGATCTCTTTCGTCATGTACCGTCCAAGTTGACGACCATTTCCACTGCAGCAAACTGCACAATATGTGCTTCGTTCAATAATTCAGGCCCAGTCAAGTAAAAACTGAAATCTTGATGTCATAATTTCCCTTTGTTTATCGATTTTTCGGATAAATTGTGAGAAAGGCATCGGAATTGAGAGCGCCCTTCTCCTTCCAGGTCTCGTTCTATCACGACTTCTCTGGCTTGTGCTATCACAATTTCTTTGACATCTGGGAAGGGCACTGGCGACTCGTCCGTGGCATGGCGTGGAATGATCAGAGTAGCTGTCACTTTCCGAGCTACGAACTGCATCGCTGTCATCAGGTCTGCAGTTTTGAGGAGGAAGGCGACGTTCACGGATCCCCACAGCAAAATGCAGTCCCGTTATCCAGTCACTGCACTTCTATTCCTTCACCCAAGGTCAAGTTCACCGATGTGTTCTACAGGAACGGGCATAACGCTATGTTGCTTCAGTCATTGAGTTCACCCGACGCACTTCAGCTGGAGCAGACACCAGACGTACCACAGTTCTACTCGCCGCTGATCGACACATTTCCAGACTCGGTCTTACTCGCGTCGATGCAGCAGCCACAATCTGGAGAACTACCATCGCTGTTTTCGGCAAACTGCTACTTGCCTCCACTGGAAAGGCCAACACCACAAGCCCCTTTTCAGCAAAACGTGGAGCAACTGATACAAGGTATCGCACGAATCCTAGTGTTGTAGAGGAGCTAACTAACAATTTCGTGTTTGCTTGAAGTCACAACCATACCGGATGCGGTCTCAACTCTCGCGACAACCTCTTGGTCGCCTCAGCAGCCTACAACCGACGAACCCACGCTCACACAAGACAGGCGCAAGTTGTGCTGTGTGTCTGGCTGCACGAATCAAGCACGCAACTTTGGCCGATGTAAGCGTCACGGCGGGTCTAAGCGCTGCTCGAGTCCAGGCTGCACTAAGAGCGTTCAAACCCGCGGTTTGTGCATTCGTCATGGCGGTGGAGGGCGATGCCAGGAAACCGGATGTGATCGAGCTTCACAGAGCTACGGAAAGTGCAAAATGCACGGTGGTGGGCGTCCGTGCATCGTGGAGGGCTGTGAGAAGAAGGCGCACTTGAAACGACTGTGCCGTAAGCACGGCGGCGGAACCAAGTGCAGAATCTTCTGTTGTGAGAAGTGGGCCCAGCGTCAGGGCATGTGCACAACACATGCGAACACAAACGATATACAGGCGGCGAACGAAATCTAAGTGGCACCGACACTGGAATGACATAGTCTTCAACCGTGCAGACACCAAGACATTCGGTCGCGAAAAAGCTTCCTGCAAAACTAGCAACACCACAATAAGGTTCCCTCGGCTAGTTGCCAACTCATAATACATACAACGATTCACCCACACTCAATGTTCCCTATCTTACTTTACCAAAGCCATAAACCCTAGAAGTGATATCCAAGCCCTGCAAACTTGAACGTGAAGTCAACACCTGCACATGATAATAAATAAGCGTAAATCCTCAAATTCCAATTGCTCATTCAATTGCTCAATCGTACCGAAATGAACCACGCGAAAGCACAGCGTGATTACCATCCAGATCATGAGCTTGCCTTGAATCGACGATCTTTGCGCTTCCAGTACAAATGTAAGCTGGTATAGCGCCTGCATACCACAATTCCGCTTGATCACTAGCATTAGCATCAGGAACGATACGAGTTGCAGCAACCCAAATACAAATACTGGTAAAACCGTGGAACCAACATTTTCCTGAGTGACGTCATTCATCTCGGCGTGGTATTGTGCACTCGGGAGATGTACCATGACCAGAATGTACGCGGTGTAGAAGAATGGAATCACGACTTCTAGATAAGCAGTGACAACAAGGCACTCGATCGTGAAAACCACCTCTAGTGACTCTAGCAAAATTGTTGAGTCCCCTCTCAAAATATTCGAGTGGGAACGCAGGCTCTCAAAATCTCTCGGTCGGGTATCATTCACTCCCGCTGTGATTGTCAAGGTGACTAATTCCGCTGTATCGGAGCGTGGGTGGATCGAGTTACTGCGGTTGGTGCATATAACGCATAGCTTCCGCGGAACAGAAACCTTATCTAGGGATGATACACTCGAAGTTTTTCGAAATGGTAGAACTGCAGTTGAATCCAGCGATTGATTCGTTTTGTTCAACTTACTCAAAAGACTGGCGTTGATTGCAGACAATTCATGGGGGACGCACGAGCGAATTCGAACATTCGTTCGGTCTTGGCTGTCCAACTTTTCAGAACTCTGGCAAAGGAAACATACGACACTCAATAGATTGTCGGCAGTTTCAATACCTGGAGTTTCAATACCTGGAGCAGCGTGAACAGTTTGGTTCAACCGCGGTAAAATAGTGATAGTCCGTCGATGCAAACCATATAGCATGATTAGCGTCTGTGCGAGATCCGTGAAAGTGATCGCCGAGATTGAGAATGCGGAGCTGGCACTCTGCATACAAGTCGCCACGTACATCGAATTGAAGAAATCGACTGTGAAAATGACAGACTCTGGTGTTAAGTCCTCAGCATGTGCCGTGCATCTCAGCACGATATTTTTTATAAGCACCTTGATCACGGGGAGCAGTAAAATCACAAAAAGCTGATATCGTGATCCTTCGGCATAGCGGAACAACAGTTCATAAACTGGGTATACAAACATCATCAGGATCTGAGCGTACAGAAAATCCATGTACTTGATAAGCTGTTCGCGTTGAGCCAGCAGCTGGCGAATAATGCGGCCACCCACAATGAGTCGAAACAATAAGATGTGAAGTATGTTGAAAATTGGGGTCATCGTCAGGATGGAGAATGGTAATGGGAAGATCAGGTTAGCACCGATGGGTATAGTGCAAAGCGTGAAAATGGTCGAAACAGAGGCTGACAATAGGAGCAGTCTGTGTGTAGAGATACTGAAGCCATCAATAAAATAAACAGCTTGGCCTGTAGAGAAGTGGGTAATCACAAACGTAAGTATTACCACTCGAATCCAAAACCCGTAATTTGCTCGCCACCCTTCTCGTGGATCTTGAAGTGGCACCGCTTCTTGTACGAAAACCAGTACAAACATGGGCAATGGAATTCCTATACACACGACCAGTGAGCGCAACACTGATGCACGCTGGGAGTAAGCCTCCAGAGCTAATAGTCGGTGGATAGAGTACTTGCCGCCATAATAGCTCACTTGCAATCGCTTCCAGGCATGAAGCAGCACCAACCCTTTGGTAGTTATTGAGTGCATCATAGTCGTGGCCACCATAACTTGCAAACCCAAGTGCTGGCTGACATTCAAGCCGTTGTTACCTTCCAAGAATAATCTGTCTCCGCTATATTTGCGGACGTGAAGGCCACCATAAAGCACGTACTCAATGGACGCTTCTGGCCCATATTTTTTTCCCGTTGAAGCTAGAGTATGCAAGTTGTGAATACAAGTTGTGATTGCACGTGTTAAACGAGAGTTTCCATTTTCACAAAACGATCCACTAATTGCTTGTCGATGAGAACTTATATCCGAAACCAGAGAATTTGAACGTAAAATCGACACCTGTTGCAGCACAAGCATCATAACATTAGCTTACCAAGTACTGCTGAAGCTTTTGAAGTACTACAATGTCTCACTGTACAACCAAGAACGTACCGAAATGCATCACGCGGAAGCACAGCGTGATCATCATCCACACTATCAACTTGCTCTGGATCAGTGATTTCTGTGACTCCAACACAAATGCAAGTTGGTAAAGCGCTCGCAGCCTACCATTATGCTGTACCATAACCACTAATATTATAAACGACGCGATTTGAAGCAAACCAAACACAAAGACAGGGAAAACGGTCGAGCCCACGTTTTCGAGCGTGACACCAGTCATCTCTGTATGATACTTTGCACTGGAGAGATGCACCATCGCCATGATGTATGCGGTGTAAAACATCGGAATGACAGCCTCCAAGTAGGATGTTACCACAAGACACTCGATGGTGAAAAGTGCCTCGAGCGAGTCTCGCAAAAATGCAGGGTTATCGGTCGTCTTTTGGTGATATGAGTTTATGTTCTTTGGAGCTCGAATGCCTTCGGGGAGCACAGGTCCTTGTATGTTAGCTGTGTTTGGCGGGACATGATGAACTGAGTGGCCCCAATTGCAATTACAGCAAGACGTGCGTGGACTCATGTTTGCTCGGGATGCCACTCCAGAAGTGCCTCGGTAGGGTATAACTGCAGCCGAATCATGACTACGAACAGTTCTTGCTTCTTTTGAAGTGGCGTCTAACGTATCCAGAAGGTTTGCATCTGCCGGCAATAGCGCGTGCGGAAAGCAAGAGCGTATTCGGATGTTGTCCCGGACCTGCTTCTTAAACTTGTCAGAGTTTCGGCACACAGAGCTGAGAGCACTTAGGAACGTGTCCTGGCTTTCAGTCTCCGCAGAAGTTTGAATGGTGTGTACAAGCCTCGATGAAATGGTGGCAGTTCGACAATGCAGCCCGTACAACATTATAATGGTCTGGGATAGATCCGTGATGGTGATGGTCACAATAGACAATGTAGACGAAGCCGTCTGCATACAAGTCGCCACATAGACAGCGTTGAAAAAGTCAACTGTAAAGATCACCGCCTCTGGCACCATGTCCTCGGCGTGCATCGTACATCGCCGCATTATATTTTTGATGAGCACCTTGATGACTGGCAATAGCAAGATGACCAAAAGTTGGTAATGTGTTCCCTTCGCGAAACGAAATAGCACCTCGTAGACTGGATACACGAACATCAACAGAATTTGAGCGTGTAAGAAATTCATATACTGCTTGAACTGTTCGGGTCGTTCCTTTGTGCGCTGAATGATTTCAGCGCCCATTACGATTCGAAATGAGACGATATACAGGATATTGTAGATTGGAGTCATCGTCAACACCGAAAACGGAATCGGAAAAATCAGGTAGGCCGAGACAATCATCGTACATACGCTGATGAGCACCGACACGCAGGTAGAGAGCACAACCAGTTGACGAAGCGAGAATACAATACCGTCAATAAAATAACCTACTGGACTCGTAGATGTGTAGGTTATCACGAAAGTCAGCATCGTGACTCGAATCCACTGTCCGTAGTTCGCGCTCCATCCATCTCTCGGGTCTCGCAGTGGCAGTGATTCTTGTATCAAAATGAGAGCTGCCATAGGAAGAGGAGTTCCTATACACACGAGAAATGCTCGCAAGGGAGACGTCTTCTTCGTGTAGGCTTCCAAAGCGAGCATTCGATGGATGGAGTATTTTCCACCGTAATAACTCACTTGCATTCGCTTCCAGCTTCGAAGTAGCTTTGAGAGTCTCGTAGCTACAATCATATCGCTCATTCGATGCGGAGAAGTGGATGCGTAGAACGAAGTAACTGCTGGTTACCCTTGCCAGCACGAAGACAGACGCTATATTTGCAACCGATGCAGCCAAAGTGAAACGAAAGGTAGCGCGACAGAGAAAGATAAGACCAGAACTTTTGACTGATGGTAGTTCCATGCCGTGCCGAAGACCGTGACAACTGGATCTTCGACGTCACGAAGCAAGTCACGGGCCTCCAGGAAGTGATCAAGCAAGAGCCAGCAGCTAGTCGCGTGCTAAAGGCCCGGGGGGATGTGCTGGGGCGAGAAGTGGAGAAGCTGAGAGCTCTTCTCCAACAGACGCAAGGTTCCCAAGCAATGGAGCAGCTGGACCAGCATCTAGCAGGTATTTTCCTTTCGACCCGTCAGCCGTGGTCCGTAGCTACGAAGACCCCCACCACCACCAACAACAACTTCAACTTAACCCATACAAAGCCCAAGTCGCTTAATTTGATGTGTCTATGAAGTGTCGTTATGTACGTTACACATATCCCCAGTGACGTCACTTTTGCTTCAGCTTTGAGCTTCTCGTGGGACCGGAATATGGCGAAAATGACCCAAGTTTGCGCGACGCTAACGCTGGCTACAGCAATGCTAGCGGCCTCTACTCTGGCCGAGAAGAAAGCGGACGACGATCTCATCTTGGGTCTGTTGACGCCCCAGTGCTTTGAGGCCTTCGCGACGCAGCACGACTTCACCAACGTGGCGTGTATCAAGGCCGTGGTGAGCAAAGGCCTGAGCTACGCGATCATCACGGGCAGTTTGATCCTCAAGCTGCCTCAAATCCTAAAGATCCTGGGGGCCAAGGACGTCACGGGTCTCACCCCCAGCGCCTTCTACATGGAGGCGGTGCTCTACCTCTCCAGCACCATCTACAATTTACTCCGGGGCTACCCGCTCACCACGTGGGGCGAGAACCTGGTGATCCTGGCGCAGAATATGCTGCTGGTGCTGCTGCTCTGGACCTTCTACACGCCCAAGATCCCCGTGTCCACTCGGTTCGGACTCGTGGTGGTGTTCGCTGCGATGGCGACGGGGATGCTCTCCATCCCGGACGAGTACCAGTGGCTGCTGGCGTCTGCGGGCATCCCCGTGAGCATCGTGGCTCGGATTCCGCAGGTAACAGTTGATGTTTATCGATGCTGTTAGATGATACTGAGAGCTGGTGGTCGTGATGGTTGGTGTGCTTTAGATTCTGTCGAACTTCAAGCAGGGCCACACGGGTCAGCTGGCGCTGATCACTCTGGTGCTCAACTTGGGCGGCTCAGTGGCGCGCTTGTTCACGACCATGCAGGAGACGGGCGACCCGGTGCAGGTGGCTGGCTTCGGTGTGGCCATCCTGCTCAACGGCACGCTGGTGCTGCAGGTGCTGCTGTTCTGGGGAGCTACGAACAAGGCCCTCGCGCAGGCGTCCAAGAAGAAGGCCCAGTAAGAGCGAGAGAGAAAGTGGGGGTACGATCGTTTCGTTACTATAGCTCATGCTGCCGCTTTCGTGGCTGTCGGTGTGCTACTGTGAAACAAGCCACCGTGTTGCTGGCCATCCTTCTCTTCAAATTCGTCATCCTGCGCGCTTTCATTGTCTTCATCGTGTTCCTCTTCTTCCGCTTCCTGCTTCATCCTGTTGATCTTTTGCTGTTGCGAGCTGATCCTCTTCTTCGGCTTGGGCTGGTTGAAAATCGACGGGAAGTCCAACGTATTCATGAACGTGATCGTCTTGGGGGCTCCAAGTTTGCTGTAGTACCGCACCATACTCCCTGTAAACGGCGCTTTGGGCGCGATGCTCTCGGCCTTCTTCTCCTCCTCCAGCTGCTCCAACCTCTGCAGTGACTGCGTGTTCTCCACCTCCGTCCTCACCGCTTCAGCCAGCAACTGCGCCTGCGTCAACCGATTGCCTGTCTTCTCTACTGCCGGCTTCTTGTTCCTCGCAGCCAACTTCGCTGCTTCATGGGACGCTCGTCGCCTCATCTCCGACGACGCGGAGGACTTCCTGGCCGTGGACGACCTCACCGTCGGCGCCACATACTCAAAAACTGGCAACGTGAGTGCACTAGCAGCTACTGGAGCCTTTTCCACGGCTGCCACCGCCTTCCGTTTGGCGGGTCGAGGCTGAAGAGGCTCTTTGTATCGTCCAGAGCTCGTCGCCGAGCGCTTGCGCCTCGTAGGCTCTTCGTCCTCTTCTTCGTCGTGCACCTCGTCGTCTGGAGCTTCTTCATTGTCGAAATCCGAGTCCACGACATCTTCTTCCTCTACAGCAGCATAAAACCCATTCAATTAGCTGGAAATCCCAGTTATTAGGAGTTGCAATGGGTCGATACCTGCTTCGGTCGAGTAATCCTCGTCTTCTCCGTCCTCCTGCCACGCAGATTGGCCCCAGAACGACGCATCGGCTTCAGCCTCTTCGCCGATGAGCTTGTTGATGCGCGTGCCGCGAGAACTGCGAGCTGGGAGCACCTTACGCGTCTCCGCGTCGCCGCCAGGACTCGGACTGCGCCGCCGAGAGCGTCGCGATGGCATTTTGGTCGGATAATGTGAACTGTGTATGAAACACCAATAAGGGTTTTATTGACAAATGTTCACCCAAACGTTTTTGATGGGTTTTATTATCTGGGTGTCAGGGAACCTCTGCTGCTGCGCAAGCTGAGTCTGGTTAAAGCTTGAGAACCCACAAGTGCAGGTTCTCTATATGGCGGTGCGGGAAGCATTCTATTTGTCTGTCTGTCAAATCGACTTGTGAGCTCCAAGTTTTTTGTTCCTCTTTCAGCGCCAACGAAAGTCGAAGCGCCAAAAGAGAGCGTCTTTCTAAAAGTGCTCACCGAGTCAAGAGGGACTTTGTCCCAATGCCAAAGTCCCTCTTGACTCGGTGAGCATCATTTCTGAAACCAAACAAGTCGGCTTTTGATGCCCCGCTGCCAGTTGGTCCGCCCGCAGCACGGTGGAACCATCACATTGCTGTTGTCAATGTATGCGGCGTTTCACGGCCACGAACTAGCCCACCGAGGCGCCAAGTGGACATTCCATTGACTGCTTCTCCCCTCCACGTCTCGCCAACCTGCTTCTGGACCGATAATCGGTCTCGACGCCAGCCTGCAGAGGCGCGGACCCAATTTCACGAGCGTTCCGGCCACTTCTCGCCTGCGAACGCGATCGGCGCCGCAAAAAGGACTCGACAAGCAAGCACGGCAACCACAGACTGACTTGTTGCACTGAATTTGGGCTCATCGTCCCACTTTACTACCTTTATCAATCAATAATTCATCACCCCTTTGCAAACCCGGATTATTGGAATCCACAGTTTTAACAGATATGAAAATCATTTTTCAGATTATAGTACTGCCATATATACTTTAATTTGTCTTGTATTATCGCGTGTTGCGATAGCGTACCTGAAGCGCGTCAACTTCTGAACGTCCAGGCTCTTCGTGCTGACGACCGGCGGGATGGTGGCACTTTGCATGGGGCTACCGTGGACCCGCCACGCCAGAGGGGATAGTCAACCACGAGGCCCACCAAAAGAGGTCTCACTCTGCAAAAGCACCTTTTCACTGCAAACCGTTTTTGCAGTACAACTTGACTCCACTCCATCGCCAGTACTTTCGGAGCTGATTTCCGAGTTTTCCAATCGACCAGCTGCCTATACGACGTCGGTGGGTGCAGCAGCGTTAGTGCCTTCGCGCCCCAAGTTGGAAGTTAAAGACAGCGCCGTCACCTGCCAAAAAGGACTAAGGCCAGGGTGACAATCAGTTGGGATTTTTGCAGCCCGAGCTCAATGGACCGACGTGGCAGGACCCGCAGGAGGCAGGACACCGCACTCCGGATGCGGCCTGCAGGACCGACCGTGGCAGCCGCGGTCCTGCTTTTAATTCAGGGATTTGGTCACGTGGCCGGCTGCGGACTCACGGAATCCACGCTGTCCACGAGCTGCGACGACTTGTGCGCGCAGTACGAGCCGTGCGTGGCGTTCGACGCAACGGGGTGTCCGTCGGGGGCTTCGTGCGTCACAACCGACCAATGTGCCATTCAGTGTTTTGCCAAAACTCTGGACGACCCCGAAACTTTTACATTTTTGGTGACATTTGGATCTCACGAAAGCAGTCAGGAACAGGTGATCCCAGATGAGACGGAGACGTACGCGTCCTCTACCAATGACGCAATCTCCAATATCAGTGTTATCGAGCTCGAGCCGACCGTCACCTCATTGTAAGTGGTGAAGTTTAAGATGTTCTCGGAGACAGCCAACTGACATTGTTTGGATGTGGCAGTTATTTAGTAGGAGGGACGAGTACCAACGCCTCGGTGAAGAGCAAGGTGGCCAAAGTGACTTTTGGCCCCGATGTCGTCTCCACACAGACCAACGTCACGAGCGTAGTGCTGAACAACTTGGATTTGTCGACTCCGGCTACACTGCAGCAGCTACCTGTCGTACTGCCGGTGACTCTGCAAAACCTGAGTCTTGCAAATACTTTGTTATCCTCGTTCCCAACGCTTGTTGCGAACTTTACCAGTCTTCAGTACCTGTAAGTTCTCCGTTTTGGGTGATAGACGATCTTCTGGGCTAATTCTTGTGGTTGTTTCTTGTGTAAATCGAACAGTGACCTGGACTACAACTACATGACCGAAATTGCTGCGACTGCGGCTCTCAACTCGCTTGTGCACTTGTACGTGTTGCTTCGGCTGGTCTCGCGTCCTTGACTTACGCTAACTGCTGTCTCACTGACTATATGTACAGGAGCTTTCAAAGTAACGAGCTCAAGGGGTTCCGAGCTGTGTTTCCGAACCTTGTTACGCTGGACCTGAGTGCCAACAACTTCACAGATATCCCAGCGAGCATCTACATTCACGACAGCTTGAAAGAGCTGCGCATGAAGGGCAATCCCCTGACTTCCCCTTGGTTCACACAGGATGAAGCAGATTTTTTAGCGGCGCTATCGACTTTCGATCTTGAAAATTCGGACTTCACGAAAGCTGTTGGCAGTTGTAGCAAGGCGAACCAGCGCAAGGTGCACTCGTTAACGGTGTGCATTTCAGATAACACAAACGATGACGAGACTGACAGCAGCGAAGACCCCAGTTCTTCGTCCTCGACCTCCAGCGTGTTTGCCATCGTTGGATCCATCGTCGGAGGACTGCTGGTACTTGGTGGCGTAGTGTTCGCTGGAATATGGCTGTACAGAAGACGATCGAGAAGGACAAACAATCGCCGCTCCAAACTAGTCCGAGAGTCTTACTTTGGTGGTCTGTCACCCCCGCTCGCTCGAACGCCTATCGATAAGGGTTACCGGGGCGGCCGACGCACACCTGTGAGCGGAGGCCCGCGATTTTGTAGTGACTACGAAGAGGACAGCAATTACTCACCGCGCATTTCGACGCGTAGTACGCACAGTAACAACAGCACGGGTGCGTACTCGTTGTGGAACGACGAGGAATTGCTATCCCTGCAGGTGAAATACGAAGAAATTGAGGACATTGGCACCATCGGCAGCGGAGCCTTCGGTATCATTTGGCTGGTCAAGTACCGTGGGTCTCAGCTCCTGGCTTCGAAGCGACTTCGATCCGATCAAGTGACGAAACAGCGCACGCAAGCTTTCATTGAGGAAATCAAAATGGTGGCACCGTTTGATCACCCCAACGTTGTACGGCTGGTCGGTTGTGCATGGACAATTGAGAGCGACCTGCAGGCACTGTTCGAGTACATGGAGAACGGAGATCTGCGTGATTATTTGGTGGACCCGAACTCTCCTCGTCACTGGAGTCAAGAGTTGTTGCAGTTAGCAGCGGACATCATCGAAGCGCTCGTGTACGTGCACTCATTTACACCTCCTCTTGTGCACCGCGACCTGAAGTCGCGCAACGTGCTGCTATCGAGCGACATGCAGGCCAAGGTGACAGATTTCGGTGCTTCACGCTACAAATCAATGGACGAGACAATGACTGCTGCTGTGGGCACGGGTCGCTGGCTGGCGCCTGAAGTCATTTCGGGTAGCAGCACCTATGATCAATCCGTGGACGTGTTCTCTTTCGGAGTTGTGCTGTCCGAGATGGATACGCACACGATCCCGTACGACGACGTGCGTGGAGCAAACGGCAATCGCCTGAACGACATTGCCATTCTACAGCTCGTGGCTACTGGGCAGCTTCGCCCTAGCTTTGGTGCGCGTTGTCCGCCAGAGCTTCGCATGCTGGCTGAGCGTTGTCTTGCACAAGATCCTGCCGATCGCCCACCGGCCCATGTTGTGGCGTACGAGCTGCGTGTTATTCAGCGTTCGCACTACACGTTGCTCTAGGCGAGCTGTGCTAGTAAGTTTTTGTGGTCTTATCAGCTACGCAGACCCATACCATTCCATGTTAGTTTTGTTTCCTGGGGAAGGAGCTGAGGGTGACACGACGGAGTGGACGCCCACGTAGAGAAAATCATTAACCTAAGTATCAATATCATTAAACACATGAAGAAGGCTATCCATGGAGACTTGGTCGATGCTACGCACTGGAAGCGATCCGGCATGAAGGCCAGCTTAGTGCCCTAAAGTTGGAAGCAGCATTGACTGCAGTCCAGTGCTCACTGTCAAAACCGGGCAGGATTCGTGGTTGCACAGCGTTAGAAGAAAACCCGCGACTGGCATCTCATAGAAGACAGACTAACAGAACATGCCAGACTTCTGCAGTGTACGGATCGCAAAAGCGACTTCGACGGCTGTGGGTCGCTGTTTACGGTCGTAGGCCATGCAGCGTCTCGCCAGTTCAAGAAGTTCCGGAGGACACTGTGGTCCGAACGTTGGCAGTAACTTGCCTGAAGCCACAAGCTGCAGGATCGCAACATCGGCAAGTGGGTTTCCTCCTGCCCCACGAGCGTCTTCGTATGGAAGCATGTGCGTATCCAATTCGGAGATCACAACACCCAGCGCGAAAATATCGCAGGTCTCGTCGTAGTCCCTGTTTCCAGCAATCACTTCCGGTGCCAGCCAACGGCCTGTGCCAACGCCACTCGTCATAGTGTTGTCTGCAGAACGCAGACGCGCAACTCCAAAGTCACTCAAATGGCCGCGAATATCCTCGGACAGCAAAATATTGCGAGATTTGAGATCACGGTGCACGATCGGCGGCGTGAATGAGTGCACGTACACCAACGCTTCCGTGATGTCGGCTGCGAGTTGCATTTTTTCGGCATTCCAGCTCTTAGGGGCTGACTTTGACTTCTCGAGGTAGGTTCGAAGGTCTCCTTTGGCCATGTACTCGAAAATGGCTTGTAGATCGCTTTCAATTGTCCAAGCAACGCCCAGCAATCGAACAATGCGCGGATGATCCAACGTGGCGCACAGTTTGATCTCGGCGACAAAAGCTTGGGTATTCTCGAAAGTAGCCTCGCCTTTTTTGAGGCGCTTGCAAGCAACGAGCTTATTCTGTCGGTACTTCGCCAGATACACGACACCGAAAGCTCCGGTGCCGAGTTTACGCACATCGTTAATATCATCAGGGTTCACCTGCAGAGACAGCAGCTCCTGATCGTTCCAAAGTGAAGCACCACCACGCACAGATTGGTTCGACGGGTCCGAAAATCCTGTGGCAGTCCCAAAGCCTTTTCCGCGTGCTCTGCGACGTCGGTAGCAGAAGAATGCTACCCCTAGCAGTATTGCAACCACAAACGCGCCAACAACACCGCCGACAATGGCTGCAATGCTGCTGCTGTTGGTTCCGTCGGAACTGGAACTTCCAGCATTGCCAGTACTGGTGCAGACTGCGACATTATTGATCTTGACCTGTGCGGATGTCGAGCATGAAGATACGTCACCAAAAGTATCGATAGTGAAGGTCTCCAGGCTCTCGAGGAACTTGACTTGGGCTGTCGTCAGCGACACACCAGTGAAAGAGTTATCGCTGAGATTCAGGATCTTCAGCTTGGGCATGTCGAAGATGTTCGACGGCAGCTCAGTCAAAGTGTTGCCCGATAGGTCTCTAAACAACAAAGCGAGGACACGATGGGGTAAGTAAGGTGTCATACAAGCGCTTTTCCCCTCTTAAACAGTCAACCAATGAGGGAAAACAGTCGTACAGGTTGGTCATATTCGGGAAGTCACCGCTGCAGGCAGTCAAGGCGTTCGTGGACAGATTTAACGTCTCCATGGTGTCATGAGAAAACTTCACCGGGTAGTCCTTGAAGTAGTTCAGCGAAAAGTCTCTATCACAATACACCAGCAACGTGAGTTCACCTCCCACCACAACCTTTTTAAACCCGACAGCTTTTTCACTTACACGTGCACGACGGACGTCATATACTCCAAATCTGCAGGATATGTGCTCAACAAGCAGTTGGACATGCGGAAGCTCTCAACGTTCGTCGTGGGAAACGACGACTGCGGCGGATCCACGTCGAACCCAAGGTTCACCATGGTACTGCATCAAACACACACAACCTCCCTCAGTCACTTGAACCGCCTAAAAACAACACTCTTCAACACGCACATGTTCTTCAGCTGCGTGTTGCTCGACAGGAACTCGGTGCTGAGCTTCAGTTGAGACACCTTCCCCCTCACCCCCCACACACTCGTTCCCCCTACAATCATCCTAAACCACAACAAAAAATACACAAAAACTCAGGACTTGGCTCTTGTCGGGTATGTACCAACATGATCAACCACGTACACCGCCGTGGTCTCTTCTAGGAACTTGAGCGGCTCCACATCTTCGAACACCAAATTGGATTCACTGGGGTACAGCTGCGTCTCGTCCACTTCACTCTGCAATTGCGAGTCGACGGTGCTGGCCTGCGAGCTCGTCCAATTGGCCTCCCACTTGCTCTCCTGACTCCCGTACGGGATGAAAAACACGTATTCCGTGAACTCCACCGCCCCGCGGGATGCAAAGTCGTCGGGTCCATTGGTAAAACACTCGAAAGCGCAGGACTCGCCACTGGAGCTGCTGGAATTCCCGTCAGTGACACACGTCCCGAACGTTGTGGCGTTGCACGAATCCCCCGCGGCGAACGCGATGCAGGGACGACCTTCGTAGCACTGCGAACTGCAGGCCGACGTCAATGCAGTCGAGCCGCGACTGCAGGCCGCGTCGGCCATTGCGAACAGCAGCGAGGGCAGCAGGAGCGTGCGCATTGAAAAGGGGTGAAGGCGATGGACCAAATTCCGGTTTGATGGTATACCGACGAGTTTGTTTTCTTCTGAACTGACTGGTCGGAGAAGGTGGCGAAGGGTTCACAAGCGCGGCTGATTTCGAATTGGTATTGGTTTTGACCGAAACAGTGGGCTGGCCATATGAAGGGCTGGTTCGGGTGCACCCGTCCCAGGCTTAAGCTTTGGTCTTACTGCTGCACTCGCTTGTGAAGATCGACGCAAAACGCCCATGCATGTCTGCCATCGTTGCAGTGAATATCAACTTTTGAGACAGGAGCGCAGGACATCTCCTGTGGCGCCCCCAAGCTCCTGGAAATCCAAATTATGTTTATTGCATTGGCTGTTGTGGACTCCACTGTCGCCTCCATTAGCCACCTGCTGTTCCCCACCCCACCACCGTCTCTAAAGTTCGCCAACATCGCCATTCAGGCCCGGAGCAAATTTGTCCATTCGATCAGGGGTTAAAACGCTTGTTTGACCCGACCGGTGAGGGGAACCTCTGGATAAATATGTTGTTTGGCCCTACCGGTGGAGATGCCCTGAGCCTATGACTCTGTATCCGACAAGGCAACGAACGGATTTTCGCAACCCGAGGCCCCCCTCTGTTCCTTTCAGACCAGGGCGGTTCACCGGCGGCATTCATAGTCGAGCACGCACTACCAGAGGGCCTCGGGTATAGTCGCCTCAATCGCAACAAATAAATAAGTAACGAGGCACTGAGCTTTGGATTGAATATGACTGCAGGCCCATGACTGGGTGGGCGGGCATCGATAACCTCGCCGTCGATTCTGGGGCTCTCGGCGTCAGACACGAACTACGATAGGCCAGCCCAATTTACTACACCGACAACAGCACGACGCCACCACCCCAGCACTCAACGCGGACATTCGCTCGGTCTGTTGATGGAGGTTACCCCTTTGGATGGATCCTTTAAGAGTGACGATTTTCAAGAACTCGTGCTGAACAAAGTGCTGATCAGCGACAAATAGTTCACCGAGAAGCTGGGGTGTCAGCAGTGCTGAAAACCCGGCCTATCAACACCTCCCAGACACGGGATGTAAGGAGCTCTTACAAAGTCTACTTCAACTTGGCAGTCCGGTGTTGCATGGCTACATTTCGGTGGTCAACATGAAAATTGCTCCCGCCAGCCAATCCGGGAGCGCGTTGCAGCCTAATATTTCGTTCACTCCGCCAATTGGCGTGAAGATACTAACCATATTTTCGCAGCGGAGCTCTATGGCCGGCCGCCGTTGCCGTCGCCATGGATCACTTCCAAGTCTTGCACATCGCCGCTGAACTGCGCCCGCCGAGCAGCTGGCAACCAGCCACCACGCCGACCTTGAGAAAAGCTGCCAAGCGCGACGAGGAGCCAGACGCCAATGCCCGCGCCACGTTGGCATCAAAGGCTGGTGGCGGCCATAATGGCACTGCAGCAAATCGCGCGCGGCCATTCCGCATGAACCATCATGGTAAACGGACAGTGATTGACCGTAACGGCCCGGAAGTTTCGCTGTTCCGCTGGGTTTCCACCAGGCTTCGAGGCGGAGTATTCGCACAGTTTCGGCTCTCGAAATTGAGCGAATAAGTCGCGCTCTCTGCGTTGGCGAGACCCCCTCTGTCGAGGAGGAGCGGCGGGCCCTGCAGCTGCATCGCCGCTCGTGGAAGCCTCCGTTTCGCACGCCACGACATTTGCGGCCGCCGCGCACCCAGCCTTCCTGGCTCCAAATCAGCTATGTATGCCGCGGTTTCCGATCTCCGAAGCGGCCAGCTGAGCGGGCTCCGCTCTTTACCTACCTCGGACCACGTACCGCTTCCAAACGCGCTGTAGTGGGACACCACCACCGCCAAGAATGTTGCCGCCGGTGGTTTTCTAAGTAGAATTTGCCAAGCCGACTGCCAAGCTCTTCGTGGCTCGCAGGTGCCCCGTGACTTATGCCATGTTGCATGGCGGCGGCGGGCTCGGCTTTCCGAGCCTGCTTCTACGGCCTCGACCGCGAGTTACTCACGGCAGCTGGGGCCCAAGACGCAGCGCCCAGCTGGCGCGCAAATGATCGCCCGCGGCCACCGTCGCGGTCACTTCAGCCAGCAACGACCAAAGTCTCAACTTGGCCTCGACTTAATGGAAAATTTGTCCCTTTTCTTATCGCGAGATATACTTCCACGCCGACACCAACGCAGCCGCGGCACCGGCAACCCCGTCTTAGGACGGCCTCCAACGCTCCGCGTCATGCGAGGCTGCGAGACTCAACGTCCGGCTTTACATCCTGTTGGCTTCTATCGTCGAATTTCTATGGGTTTCCGAAAGCAGCTGAAGTGAGTTCAACGCTTTCTTGGCGGCGGTTGGCAGCTGGGCGTTATACGCCGGTTCTTTTCCTCGCTTTTTCGGCCCAGCGAGCCCCGTCTCCGCATGCGGGCACTCACTGCTGTCACTTTCCAATCGGCCGGCGACCGAGCAGTGCTGCTGCTTGACTGACGGACACAGCCAGAGAAGGGCCTCATAGCTACCCTCCGTGTGGCTGCGACCAGACCGTAGAAGCGCGCTCCCACTCCACAAGCCACGGCCCAAGAACTCAGCCAAAAAGATGCAGAGCCCGCGAGAGATCTCGTCCGAGCGCCAGGGCGCGCTCACGCCCGCGACCGCGCGCCTC